>JANAVB010026997.1:1272750-1401057 GCA_029216955.1 Iris pallida
TGAGACGAACCCAACGTTATGTCCAATTTTGGATTCCGGTGGGCCGTACACAAAATTGCCCGATGAGTGGGATTGTGGGCCCGCCAAAATGGCGTCCCGATCAACGGTCTCTGAATCAGACCAAACTTGGTTCATAGGACCAGAAAAATATTTCGAGTCCAATGGCGCAAGTTTCGTCACGATTTGATGAGTGTACACGAAGTTGTGACTTAATTTGCAAAGGGTCGATACGGGGGTATCTCGACGGATATGTACTGATTTCGTCGCGCACATGCAACGAAATTGGGTTCCGTCAGTTCCCACACGTCGACAACATCCATACGCGCCTTTCGATACGTATAGTGCACGACCATGTCGCCCGGTTTGTCGGGGCGCACGCCGTATAGTGTGTTTTTCTACTTTTTGAAAACATAATTTACAATTTTTCGTGAAATTTTAACGTGTAACTTTTTAGACACTAGATGAAAAGTGAATCCAGAAGGTGCGTTACAATCTCGATTATGTTGTCTTTGACAGTCTTTAATTAGTTTCTACAAAATTTTAATGTACGTAAAGAAAAGTGGCCGACAAGTTGATTTTTCAAAACAGTTTTTAATATTCCAGAAAAGTGGTTTTTCTCCAACTTTGCCTCAATTTTTCGAGCAAGTTGGATGGCCATGTCAAAATCCACCTGGGGGATCTCGAAGAGGGTCATGAGGGCTTTCTACACGAATTGACGGATCTAAAAACGAATTTGAATTGAAGGAGAAATCGCATGGTGAAGGTGCTTACCTCAATGTTAAAAACTGTTGGTTGTTGTTGTTGTTGCCGCTGTCGTCGCGATCGTGGGGTCGGGCTGTGGCTGTTGGCCTGCTCGCCGGAGAGAGGTACAGGGACAGAGGTGAAAGGAGGAAGGAAGGAAGGAGAGTGGAGGAGGAGAAATAATTAAGGATTAGGGTTTTATAACATATATATAACTATATATATGTGGAGGGAGGGGGGTTCGGCCAAGAGTTGCTGCTACTGTTGCTTTTGGGGTTGGGCGGCCTAATGCATATGGCTGCTACTTCCTTACGGCTATTCTGGTGTGGGTGGTCGGGTGGGGCCGACCACCCATTACTTTTTTTTCTTTTTTTTTTACTAAAACATATATATACATGTATATATATGCAAAAGAAGGAAGAGAAAGGGGTCGGCCCCTTTGCTTGGAGCATGCAATGCTGCTGCTGCTTTGCTTATTTTGAACGCATGGGTGGTCGGTTGCCCATGGTGGGGCCGACCACCCACTAATACTTTTTTTTCAAATCTTTTCTTTTCTTTTCTTATCTACTTATATATATATATATATATATATATATATATATATATATATATATATATATATATATATATATATATATATATATATATATATATGTACATATCTATATATATACCTCCAAAATCTCTACAATTTTAAAAGAAAATTTTAATCTTATCTACACATATATAAAATCAATTTAAACATATGTACACATATAGTTAAATTCATTTGACAATAAAATTATCTAAATAATAATAATAATATCTAATAGAATAAATTTTTTGTTTAGTCACCATAAATTAACTTTAATAAAATAATAAAAATAGTCCAATGGGTGAACTTACCATACCCCCTCATTTGAGTCCAGAAAATTATACAACGTGTTGCAAAATATTTTTAATAATAAAAATACCAATAATTGTACAAGTAGTTAAATAATTAGAAATTTCACATAAAATTCTAAAATAATTTTGAAAAATATTTCTACGTACATAAAATATGTCTACATGGCCACCTTGGTCCCATCTCATGCTTACATGGGCTTAAATTTGGTTCGGGCCCAATTCGGGCTGGTTTGGGCAAACCGGGTCATCTAAAAATCAATATATAAATTAATATCTAAATAAAAATATTTTAAATGCGTTATTTCACAACTCGACCTGGTTTTCCTAGTTCGGACTGAACTATGGCTAGGCCTCCCATGACATGGCTAATATACTGGTCAAAGCACCC
Source organism: Iris pallida (assembly GCA_029216955.1). Taxonomy (NCBI): domain Eukaryota; kingdom Viridiplantae; phylum Streptophyta; class Magnoliopsida; order Asparagales; family Iridaceae; genus Iris; species Iris pallida. The sequence continues at coordinate 1,274,765 of JANAVB010026997.1, forward strand.
TGCTACATCTTTCGTGCCAAAGTTCATGGTCGTCTAGTGCTCCAAAACTCAACAATGGCTAAGGTCATTCTTAATAATTAATAAAAACCATAAATTGTATAAATTTATTTTTAAGTCTAATAAAATAATAAAATAATAATAAAAAATAGGGATTTTACATCCTACCCAACTTACAAAAATTTTGTCCTCGAAATTTAGGAATAATAGGGTAGATAGGGTTGAGGAATAGAAAGAGTTTATCAATACCGACATACGATTAAATTTTGGAGGAGGCGATGAAACGACGTTCAACACAACCATGCATTAGAAAATTGTGGAGTCGATATATACAAAATATATCTTGGTTATGGGATTGAATAAGGGTTGCTAATGAAGGTGACAAAATTTGATAACCCGAATAAAATAGTGAGAAATTTAGTAGATCAAAGAGGATTATTAGACATTTGAGGAATATGGTTCCTTGAGGGAAAACTGGATACTAATCGTCTTGGTTGAGAGTTTGATTTAAGTGAACGATTAGAATCATTCTCGGGTGCTCAAGAATAATTGGAAGGACACGCTAACAATTCTAGGGTTGAGGAGATGAGGAGTAGTTAAAGGCGAGGATATAGCCACATGAGTTGGTCGGTGGCTATCTAAATTCGTGTTGAAATAACTGATAGGAAAACTAAAGGTGATATCCTGCATCTATCTATCATGTACAGTGTCTGGTCTTTCTAATATAAGTAAAGTAAAAAAGCAATAAAGAGTTCAAGGACGATGCTATCGAGTACGAATACGTGGTTCATAGACAACAAAAATAATTCAAATGAGAGTTGTCAATACTATCGTGGATGAGACTCTAGGGCAAGTTTACTATGTCTCCATCCACGTAGAATAATATGTGATAAGCGAACCAAAGTACAATAGGTTGATCAGACCATCATGCACCGGTTCTGATTAGACAATATGTTAGTGGGTGCACCCAATAAAATATGTCATGATCAAGCTTAACAAAGAAATAAGCTTGCAAAACTGAGGCTAATTAGCAGCATAAGATAGTCAAAATGTAAGTAAGAGAGAATGATAGAGGAAATTTAAATAGTCCAGGATCTTTTAAAATCGAGTCTTGCCCGAAGTTTGGGGCCTATGCAATCGTCCTAGTGTTTGCTTGCTTATGGCTTGGTTGGCTAAATGGGTTAGAATCCTCCAGATTCTATAGTCTAAGTAAACTTATCAATATGGCTCACAAGGACAAAGGGTTTGATGGGTCGTGAGGTATTCTACCCAACTTACAAGAGTTAAACTAGTACTGTTACGAGACAATGGGTCAAGCAATCAAGGTAATGCACAAGTTAAGCATTAAAGAATTTAGTAGAACATATTCACATATCGGGTCAAAAGGATTGAGTCAAGGTTGAAACCCTATCCGTGGTCGAAAATATATCGGTATCATGGTAAAGATTATAGTTTAGCCATTTCGACCAGAAAGTCATATCAAGAAAATAGAGGACAAGGAGACGTGTTTTAGTGGAACATAATATATCTACATGAAGGTGGGCTTGTCTAGGTTATATAAAATTTGTTGGAAGAAAAAGTCTAGTGTTGTACTCCAAATATACAAGTTACGGTAGGGGATGCCAGAAGATCAAAAATAGAAAGTGGGAGTTCACGAGGTGATAATTAATGCACAAAATAAAGAAGATCAAGTTAAAATATGAAATAAAATTAATTAAAGAATCCAGTAAAATAATTTAGGAACACAATTTTGGAGAGAAAATAGTCTCCTAGATGAATACAGTTAAGGAACCATTAACTCATTATTCAAATTGCAAATGGGTTAGAAGGTCACAATTAAAAGATCTAGAATTGAAGGAAGGTCGACTAAGTCAAGGTGGAAATACAGTCATATAGCTGGGTAGATGACTAACAACACTTGTGTATATACTACTATCATGGTCATGAGTGACATGGCAATTAGTGTAGAGTACATCTATCTTATTAGAGATATCTTGACGGCCTACCATTAAAATTTTAACTCATGTTTCCTCCAAAAGTTTCTTAATAAAATTTTCAAAAATAAACCACCAAAATTTGTATTCACTCCAAGCCGTTCAAATTCATCATGGAAAAAAATTTAAGTCACTTTCATAAATCTCGAAGCAAATTTTTATCATGTTACTACTGACTTTTTCAAAATTTTACATTTTCAATTCAACCTTTAAACTCAAGAGTTCATAAATCATGAATCTATATAAAATATCCATAATCAATCATAACTTTAAAACTCTACAAAACTAATAGCTCCTCAGATAAAAATTTCTAGCACATACAAAGCAATCTCAAAATTTTAGTTCAATATTTTAATGCACTCATCAATTATAACTTCTATTTATATTAAGTCATTCCAACATAATCACAACTTTTAAATAGTAACTTTATTTGATCAATCAAAACAACCTTATCACATCATTAATATATTTTTATTTTATTTCAAAATTTGTGATATTAGTAATCCAACATTAAAATAAATTTTCAAATAATCTTATCAGTCATAAAAAAAATTTAAAACCAAAATCTAAATAGATTTGTAAATCCTCCATCATAGGACACAATTTAAAATAAAAATTCTCAAAAATCATTTTCATAACTTTCAAATATTTTAAACCAAAATTCACCATCATTACTTCCACTTAAAATTCAAAATTTACTAAATACGAAAATCGCAAGTTGTACGACGCAAATTTAAATAATTTCTACAACCACATTTAAAATCTAAGATCATTTCCAAACCCAATTTATAACTGTTCAAAGGTGTATAACTATAACCCAATAAATCATAGATATCACAACTCAAAAAAATAAAAACTAAATCAATTTTATATTTGTCCAAAGATATATAACTATAACTCCATAATTCAAAAATATCAAAACTCAAAAATCCAATCAATTTCTTAAATCAATGGTATAAAGAATCTAGCTTTTTTTTTATTCCTGCAGTATCAATCCTATGGTGTTTACTTTAGAAATCTCCAGATTAAAACTTTTCTTGGTAATATCCTACTTTACAAATTACTAATCATTAAATCACACTTTTTAAAAAAAAACTTTTTAACTCAATTAGAGTCTTAAATGTATTCCAATTGCCAATATAACCATTCTAGCCATGTGTTTGACCTACGAGCATATACTAGTGTTGTCATCTTCCTAGTTGACACTAAGCACGAAAATAAGAATCAACGGTAGAAAGGAATCAAGCAAGATATAATTCAAGGAGGTCGAATAAGAGTTCGAAATTTAAAGCCAAGGGAAGAGGTCAAGCTGTATGGATGAGATTCCTAGATTCTAATCCTATGTTGCAGGCTCACATGGATACAATTACGTAACCGAAGTGACAAACTCGACCTGCATGGGCCACCACAAAAACATGTAACGCCCCAGTCCCAAAATACTTAGGACTAGGTACGTATCCATGCCAGCTGCATACATACGAAGTATACTCCAATATATGGAAACTCGTATGTATACATAAGCTGTAAAATGCAGTAAACCAAGAGTAATCTAATCTCATCCACAAATGAAGAATAAAAGATATCATATAATCAACTGTAATAAGTCTTTGTACAATACATTGGGCGGAGACAAAGTTCACTACCAACTATCTCAAATAAAAGGTACAAGAAGGAATAGATGAAATAACAAGACTAGCCAAGTGCAGTCATCTTCGAAAGGATGGAGAAGATCACGGCCTCGACTAGAATACCTGCAACTATCACAGAAGCACACACCTGGAGAGATAACCAGGTCCTCAGAGGGACGTAACAAGATACAATAAATATACCATATAAATACTGAATATAAAATATACCACAAACAAAAGTAAGTGACAAGACAGCAATAAGGCACTCTAACCATACTAAAGTGAACATGCAATTAAGAACAAACCTTTCGTCGTATGAGCCCTGGCTGTAAATGGGATATGGTATAGTCCCCACTTGGGCACCAGTGACCTAAGCGCATGACGTTCAAAAACGACAGTGGCAAACCTGAGGGGCTAAACATACCCGTATCTCCAGCGGACCTTCCGGGTTACAAGGGAAGCGCAATCGAAGCCCATACGACAAGGAAATGTCCTCCCTATCCAATGTACCTATCATGTCGCAACCACGACCATGTAACACTACTAACCGTCAAGTCTTCTAATATACAACTATTGACAGTTAGACCTAACGCATGCGCACGTGTGATCAGCCAACACGCAAGGACCTCTACATGTTACTCATCTAACACATCCTCGTGGTACAACCGTGTCAAGGTATATGCAATACACTATAAATGGTAGTCTCTAAACTCTAAGTCCATATGCAATCAAAGGATAATAGCAAAGTACATCTAATATCACTGAGCAGACAGTAAATCAACAACTGTAAGAACTGGAAATAAATAAATAGTGATATGTAATAAAATACAAACTGAATATAAACTGTATAGTGGCAAGGTATCTTGCCTGAGGTTATGTGCAAAAGAGAATAATCCAGTAGCTCGAACAGACAAATAAACGAAGCAAGAAAAGCCAAATCCCTCAGATGACTCCGGATGCTGCAATAAACATCACGAACGAGTTTGGAATAAAAGATATGCCTAGGAAACACTTGTGCAAAAGTTAAATTCTTGAACAGGAGCAAAATTGTAATTTTGGGTCAAAACGATATCCGTCGTTGGACCCGCTTTGTACCGAAATATGTGCTAATATCTACGGTCTCTAAAGTCATCAAACTATATGTCTACAGATTTGTTTTGATGAGACAAATCCAACGGTATGTCCAATTTTGGATTCTGGTGGGCCGTGCACAAAATCGCCCGTTGAGTGGGATTGTGGGTCCGCCAAAATGGCGTCCCGATCAACGGTCTCTGAATCGGAACAAACTTGGCTCACAGGACCAGAAAAATATTTTGAGTCCAATGGCGCAAGTTTCGTCGCAATTTGATGAGTGTACACAAAGTTGTGACTTAATTTGCAAAGGGTCGATACAGGGGTATCTCGACGGATACGCACTGATTTCGTCGCACACATGCAACGAAATTAGGTTCCGTCAGTTCCCATACGTCGACAACATCCATACACGCCTTTCGATGCGTATAGTGCACGACCATGTCGCCCGGTTTGTCAGGGCGTACGCCGTATCGGGTGTTTTTTCTACTTTTTGAAAACATAACTTACAATTTTTCGTAAAACTTTAACAACGTGCAACTTTTTACATACTAGATGAAAAGTGAATCCAGAAAGTGTGTTACAATCTCGGTTATGTTGTCTTCGATATTCTTCAATTAGTTTCTATAAAATTTTAAGGTACGTAAAGAAAAGTGGCCGACAAGTTGATGTTTCAAAACAGTTTTTAATATTCCAAAAAAGTGGTTTTTCTCCAACTTTGCCTCGATTTTTCGAGCAAGTTGGATGGCCATGTCGAAATCCACCTGGGGGATCTCGAAGAGGGTCATGATAGCTTTCTACACGAATTTATGGATCTAAAAACGGATTTGAATTGAAGGAAAAATCGCATGGTGAAGGTGATTACCTTAATGTTAAAAACTGTTGGTTGTTGTTGTTGTTGTTGCCGCTGTCGTCGCGACCGCGGGGTCGGGCTGTGGCTGCTGGCCTGCTCGTCGGAGAGAGGTACGGGGACAGAGGTGAGAGGAGGAAGGAAGGAAGGAGAGTGGAGGAGGAGAAATAATTAAGGATTAGGGTTTTATAACATATATATAACTATATATATGTGGAGGGAGGGGGGTTCGGCCAAGAGTTGTTGCTACTGTTGATTTTGGGGTTGGGCGGCCTAATGCATATGGCTGCTACTTCCTTGCGGCTATTCTGGTGTGGGTGGTCGGATGGGGCCGACCACCCATTACTTTTTTTTTCTTTTTTTCTTTTTTTTACTAAAACATATATATATATATATATACATGTATATATATGCAAAAGAAGGAAGAGAAAGGGGTCGGAACCTTTGCTTGGCGCATGCAATGCTGCTGCTGCTGCTTTGCTTATTTTGAACGCATGGGTGGTCGGTTGCCCATGGTGGGGCCGACCTCCTACTAATACTTTTTTTTCAAATCTTTTCTTTTTATTTCTTATCTACTTATATATATATATATCTATATATATATATATATATATATATTTTATATATATATATATATATATATATATATATATATATATATATATATATATATATATATATATATATATATATATATATACATATCTATATATATACCTCCAAAATCTCCACAATTTCAAAAGAAAATTTTAATCTTATCTACCCATATATAAAATCAATTTAAACATATGTACATATATGTTAAATTCATTTGACAATAAAATTAGCTAAATAATAATAATAATATCTAATAGAATAAATTTGTTTATTTAGTCACCATAAATTAACTTTAATAAAATAATAAAAATAGTCCAATGGGTGAACTTACCACATCCCCTCATTTGAGTCCAAAAAATTGTACAACGTGTTGCAAAATATTTTTAATAATAAAAATACAAATAATTGTACAAGTTGTTAAATAATTAGAAATTTCACATGAAATTCGAAAATAATTTAGGAAAATATTTCTACGTACATAAAATATGTCTACATGGCCACCTTGGTCCCATCTCATGCTTACATGGGCTTAAATTTGGTTCGAGCCCAATTCGGGCTGGTTTGGGCAAACAAGGTCATCTAAAAATCAATATATAAATTAATATCTAAATAAAAATATTTTAAATGCGTTATTTCACAACTCGGCCTGGTTTTCCTAGTTCGGACTGAACTATGGCTAGGCCTTCCATGGCATGGCTAATATACTGGTCAAAGCACCCTGCTACATCTTCCGTGCCAAAGTTTATGGTCGTCTAGTGCTCCAAAACTCAACAATGGCTAAGGTCATTCTTAATAATTAATAAAAACCATAAATTGTATAAATTTATTTTTAAGTCTAATAAAATAATAATAAAAATTAGGGGTTTTACATCCTTCTTTGCTGAGTTTGCCTGTTTCTGAATGTTATTCTTCTTCTTACCGCCTTTTGACTTAGAAGTAGAAGCCTTTTCAGAAACAAAAACATGACCACTCTGCCTACAGAGAGATTCAGCATCATGTAGCTCTTTTGCAAGTTCTGCCAAAATATACAACCTTTTGTTCATGTTGTAATTAAGGCAGAAATTGTGAAAACTTTTAGGCAGAGTCCCGAGAATGATATCGACCTGGGATTCTTCATCGATTTTAGATCCAAGGATCACCATCTCATTCAGATGACCCATCATCTTGAGAATATGATCCCTTACTGGTGTACCCTCAGCCATTTTTATATTCATCAAATATTTTATAGCAAACTGCCTAGCTGCTCTACTCTGATGTCCAAAGAGTTCTTTGAGGATATACATGATGTCATAAGCTATGGCCATGGCCTGATACTGATGTTGCAGTACATTTGACATAGATGCCAGAATGTAACACCGTGCCATCTCATCTGCCTTTTTTTCACTTCTTATAAGCCTCTTTGACCTCTTCATCAGAGTTAGCATCAGGCTTAGGTAGGCATTCCTCAACAAGTACATATTTGTACTCCTCAGCAGTCAGAACAATGTCCAAATTACGTTTCTAGTCAATATAATTAGGTCTAGTAAGTTTGTTTTCTTTAAGAATCACCATAAGTGGACTAAAAGAACCCATTTATTGAAATCCTGAGAATCATATAAATAAAATTATGTAGGGCAAAAAAACTTTTTGAATTAATTAAATATTAATTCCCTCAAAACAATAATAAGAAATTCACCAACACCTTGAACACCATGAATTTAGCATGCCACGATAGTGTGGACGTATACAAATTCAACTTTGTTCAAGTAGGTTTTTCTTATTAATTTTACTATCATGTCAACATAACTTTATGACAAATAAAATTAATATGTTGGTCTTGCTCTGGTCATACAAATAATAGCAGTGACTCCGATGGGGAGGATACCATTATTTGTATTTAAGTGTATACCATTACTTAATACTAAGTCCATTACCTTGTAATGAGTTCCTTCAGATGGAGAAGTGAACACATACTAGGTAACTTTCTACAATTATCCCTAAGGAAGTTTGTATTGGTGATTCATAATTATACTCATCCGATATGGAGGAAGGCACTAAAGCCAACGCACAAGTATAATTACATCACCTACAAACCAGTAATGGAGACCATAGGATTTATATAAAATAAATATCCTCTCTCACTTAGTTATTTAACAATGAGGGTTTTTCTTCTAGTTGATATTATGTCCATATTGTCCATTATCAATGTAGGCTTAGTTTTTCAAAAAAAACCACACAATAATAAACATGCATAATCAGAAAAATCAAAATGACAATAAATAAGAGAAAAATATCCAACTATTATGGTCATCTTTCCTGCTCCGTCCTTAACTATCCGAATCCAAAATCTGGCGCTGCGCAGATCTATTCGGGGTTCGACCTGCCCGGTCAGGTCGCGGGGTTCGGGGCAGCGCTCGACTTAAAAAAAGGTTTTGGCTGTCGATTCTTTAATCAAAAATTATCTGTCTGCCTCTGAACTGCATAAAACTAGCATCTCGTCCAGTGTCAGAAAACAGCCACCACCGCCATCACGATTGATCAAAAATAATTAAATTAAATCAATCCTATGCCTCCCGAAAGAGTTCACACATAATCTAGATTAAAAAATTCAAATAATAAGCACGATCAACTCTCGTGATTTTAATTACATCCACAGCAACAACAACATCTACGACATGTCCATAGTTTAAACAACACAATCAAAAACATGCGTTGGACCATAATAGTTGGATCTAAGATGCCTGCAAAACCGAGTTAGAACAGATCTACATCTATCGACTATTACACTGCACATATTTTATTGGACAACATGGACGTATCAATCAATACGCAGATCCAAAGTGGCTTTGATACCGATTGATGGAACTGGGGATTCCCAAGACCCTTACTTTGGTGTACGTATTGATCGATAGAAAGTTAAACAATTTAATACGTGTTCTAACCCTTCATAGGCGGAAACTAGGGTTCACGAATTAAACCTGCGGCGGAAAGAAGACAAGTAATTTCTGGCAATCTCGAGCGGACGACCCCAAGACCTTCTGCACGTATTCCTTCCTCGAGTTGGACGTCGTGTGGGCGACGATCTCCCAACCTTTTCATTTCCTTGGCAGCCCTCTCTTTCTCTCCTTACGTAAATCATGAATTTAGAGAAAGCTTCAGATTTTTTATCAGTAATCTGGTGGCCAAAGAATAGAGGATATATACAGGCTACGGCAGGGACCATGAGGAGAAATTAGGGTTAGGCCTCCTAACGGATCTGGATATCCCGTGTTCAGCTCGAACACACAATCCAGGCCCATTAACAATAGCTCGGTCCACTAATGAGCTATTGTTGCACTACCTCCCTAATCCCAAATTATATTTGTGGGCTTCTTTTATTATATGCTCGTTTGGCTCCCCATGTTAAGATATCCTATGTTCGTCGATCAAATTAAGTTACTGATAACTATATTAATTCAACATCTTTTATCCTTAAGTAGTACCGCTCAACTTTATTTATCATGTTGGATATAATCCACCTGTAGGGTTCACATGGCAATCCTTATGAGCTCCTTAAGGAGACATCATCAACCCGATGTATCGGAACATGGATTCCATTTATAATCAACAGTCCATCATACATACAATATTATTACCCAATTCATAGAGGTTGTTGATCCATAATGAATCCCACTCTTTCATGAGTCAAAGTAATGCACACTGCATATACATGTCTGCTATTATATCCGGATTAAGAGCTCAAGCATCCATAATAACAGAGGTGTTTTTTCTCTTATGTAGTCAGTACAAAGAGAACAACCTCAAGTGGTCATGTTCAATACACACAAAGTGTATTAGTGTAAACCTATAGTCAAGATAGATTAATACCATATTACACTACAATCTTTCTAATAGATTGTCCAAGTCCATCTAGGTTGTGAACTATTTATATACTCCATAGGGAACTGATAATATGATCTTCTGTGTGACACCACACACCATATTATCTACAATATAGAATATCAGACATTTGTATTAACACTTACAACAAATACAATATGCAAACATTTGCCCATATTATTCTTATTCAAAATTTAAGGAAATAAGGTTACTACAAAAGTGATGCTTTTGGTATATAACCCTAACAAATATTAATGTTGATATTAATGTTAATATTAATATTAATTTTTATTTTTATTTTTATTTTTATATGAATGTTAATGTTAATGTTAATATTAATGTTAATGTTAATGTTAATGTTAATATTAATTTTAATGTTAAGTTTAATGTTAATTTTAGTATTTAATGTTAATATTAACATTAATATTAACGTTAAAATTAATATTAACATTAAATTACGGCTGAGAGTGAGGGGGGTTTTTAGGAGGTTTCTAAGGGGGGCTTTTGATCCGCTTTCATATATATATATATATATATATATATATATATATATATATATATTCATAATGGTATTCTATTTTAGTGACTTAGTAAGCCATTTTATTAAAAGTGGTAACATATATAATATATATGTTATTTCTATTTAGTTTACATTCTATCTTGGGATAATGATAACAATTTTCTTAAAATATTCTTTTTAGAATTTTAAAGATATCTAGGCTACACATATAATTGTGTTTAAAAATGTATGTGTATGGATACATGAATAGGTATTTTTCTTATTGAACTCTATTTATAAGTTAAAAATATATATACATAGAAATGGAGTTTTATTTATAAGATTTTTTTAATTATAATTAATGAGTATATATTACAACTTTTTGGTTTTATTACAATTTTTATAAATATTTTATCATATGTGTATAGACATGTGACCATGTATAAAAAATACTATGTTAATAGATGCATATATTAGAAAAAGAAAAAGAAAAAGAAAAAACCAAAAACTAACTGTTTAAATCCCAGTCCAGACCGAGCCCCTAACACAGCCGACCCCCATATATATATATATATATATATATATATATATATATATATATATATATATATATATATATATATATATATATATATATATCGGGAAAGAGAAAGGGAAGAAAAACCCTAACTAAACTCTCGCGGCCACACCAACCAAGCCGTCGGAGGGCCACCTCAGGCCAGCAGATGCGCGGCCATGTGCGCGCACAGCCTGCGGAGCCCTGGCTGGCCCCAAGCAGCGGACAAATCGCACACAGCTTCAACAACAGTAGTCCGCGATTATCGCCCCTTCACGGTCAGTTTTCTCCCTATCCGTTCAACCTGTTTTTGATCAGTAAATTTCTACACATAATCTAGTTAACCCTCTTCTAGATTATCTAAATAGATTTATTTAGTTAGGTCTGTGTAGCGAGTGAAAATTCCTGAAAGTTCGGGAAAAATCACTCATGAAATAACATATTTTGGATACTGGAACACCTCTGTTCTTCGTCTTTTTGCGATTAAAATGTTGCGATAATTGAAAATCGGTTTGAAGAGACAAGTAGACAACCTGTAGGGCTGCAATACCCTTTTTATAGTTTTTGAATTGATGTCTTGTACATTGAGAAAATCATTTTCCAAAATCAGGAAAAAACTTGACAAAAACAGTTTTCAAAATTAGAATTTTTACCAATACGGCGTGTGCCCCGACAAACCGGGCGACGAGGTCACAAACCGTGAGCATCGAAAGATGCGTACGGATGTTGCGGATGTGTGGGATTCGACGAAACTCGATTTTGTTGTGTGTGTGCGACAAAATCGAGACGTATCCATCGAGATACCACGTATCAGCCCCTTTGCAAACTAACCCATAACTTCGTGCACGCTTGTCGTCTTGAGACAAAACTTGCGCCAACAGGACCGTGTCATTGTTTTGGTCTTGTATGCCAAGTTTGGTCCGATTCTGAGAAGGTTGACCGGAACGCCTTTTTGGCGGGCCCGTGACCCGATCCAACGGACGAATTTGTACTCGGTCTATCGGAATCCAAGTTTTGGACATACGATTTAATTTGTATTGTTAAACCGGACCCATAGACATATAGTTTGACTTCTTTAGAGACCGTAGGTACTAGCACGCTTTTCTGTGCAAAGCAGATCCAACGGTGGATATCGTTTTGGCCCAAAATTATGATTTTGCCCCTGTGTCCAAAATTTGACTTTTGGGTAGGCATTCTTCGACATTTCTTTTATACCAAACATATTGGTGATGTCTGTTTCAGCATCCGGAGACTATTGTGCGAGTTGGACTTTTGTGTGGCCTCTGAGTGGTTGGTATTATCGGTTTCACCAGCAAGGGACCCAGGCGAGTATATTTGTTGTTTGTTTTCAATATTGCTAATTTCTATATCACTCTGTTAGTTATATCATACTTGATTCTTGACATGCTCGTCACACGATAGCACTTATGTTTCTTGTTCATGTTATTTTTTCTGTCTTGTACATGGTATCGGGACGGGGAAGTACTAATAGATATGTGATCAGACCTTAGCCCATGTTTTATTTCCTGCACAGTAGATCTTGTTAAATAAAGTAGACCTTGTAATTAACTTAGACCTTGTGGTGTAATTGTTCCCAGACCGATCACATATCGAAAGAGTACTTCAAAACACATAGATAGTTATATTCTCATGTTCTACTCGTTACATGCTTCCCTTCCTGGTATTCTTCATGTTTTTTGTTACTTTTCTGGATATTCTCATCATGTATTTTATGACTAATCATTATCTAATAGTCGTTAGCATATACTTGAAACTGTATTCAATAATTTGTACTTGTTCCATTTCTGACTGGAAACCAATATTTTTCAGATAGTCGCCTGCTACGCTATACTTCACTACAAAAATTTGTCATATTAGCAACTTTCCAAAACGTCGCTAACCACGGTTTAGGCGACGTTTTGGAAACGACGAAAAAAAATATGTCGCTAAACGAGGAAAACGTCGCAAAATGTCGCTAGGACGACGTTATTTGGCGGCATTATTAACGTCGCTAATTAGCGACGTTATTTGCGACGTTGTAACGTTGACGCTAATTAGCGACGTAAAAGGCAACGTTACCGTGTGGTCACCGTTTAGCGACACTATTGCGACGTTTTGGCGACGACGTGCTGACATAAGATTTGGTGCCACGTGTTGCCACGTCAGCATCTAGCGACGCTTTGAGCGACATTTATTAACGTCGCTACTGTTTAGCGAAGAATTTTAACGTTACTATAAACGTCGCTAAGTTAAAAAATAATAGGTTCCAGAATGCAAATGGAGCTGGAGCCTGAGCCAAAATACAGAATACAAAATATAGAATCCAATCCCTGGGTTCGCCGACCCCCTCGGTGGAACACTCAACACCGGTACGCACAATACATTCCAGAATATACAAAAAATATAAAGAAAAAATACTATCCGCAACGAACAATGTCAATATATAATATCCTCAACAAACCAAATCAATATCCGCAAATACGTACAAACTCAGTATCCTCAACGAAAAAACTGAATATCCCCAAATACGTACAAAGTCAAAATACAAAATACAGAATCCAATCCCTAGGTTCGCCGAAAATACAAAAACAAAGATTGACACACAGTACTAATTCATATGTGTTTTAAGTGTGAGAACGGATGGCTCAGAACACAACCCAAAATTTATTCTAGCATACATTAGTGTGAATCATCTATGTTCTGTACATATGGTGTAGTATACGTTCTTATCGAATCTAGTATCTAGTATCTGAAGAATGTAATAGAATCAAGATGAACTCACATAATGTAATACTAAAATATCATCTACTACTATATAAGATATAGTGATAGGTTGTCGTATCATTATTGCCGAGGGATGAGGGTCGGAGGACAGTCAACTTCATCTACGGCTACATAGTTTTTGCCTCGCCAGTCGAATGGCTGCAGGGACTATGTCCTGATCACCATGTCGTAGTCCAATACAATCCAGAGATTGACAAGTACTAATTCATATATGTAGTCCAATACAAATAGTCTAATACAAAAACAACCCAATACAAATAGTCCAATACAAATAAGTACTAATAGCTAATAAAAACCACGCAGCTCACACAAACGCTCAGTGATACGATCACACAACCACCTCGAATAAGTAGGATCGACGGCGGCAGGAGAGATGTAGTCCCTTGCAAGTGCTGCATGAATAGAACTCCCGGTCTCACTAGCTACCGGTGCTGCATGAATAGAACTCCCAGTTTTACTAGCTATCGGTGCCACTTCCTCCTTAACAGTAGGAGGAGCCACCTCAGCAATCACTGTTTCTCTCAAATGACGTGCCGCTCCGAGGGACATGGGTGCCATCTGGTAAGATCGATATTCACAAATAATATAATTGTAACATAAGCAACCTAACTAAAGGAACCATAATGTAATTTGAGTACATTTTCGAAAACAGATAAAGTACAAAAAATTTGATTGTTTGCTAAGTGTGAGAACGGATGGCTCAGAACACAACTCAAAATTCATTCTAGCATACATTAGTGTGAATCATCTATGTTCCGTACATATGGTGTAGTATACGTTCTTATCGTATCTAGTATCTGAAGAATGTAACAGAATCAAGATGAACTCACATAATGTAATACTAAGACATCATCTACTACTATATAAGATATAGTGATAGGTTGCCATATCATCATTGCCAAGGGATGAGGGTCGGAGGACAGTCAACTTTATCTACGGCTACATAGTTTTTGCCTCGCCAGTCGAATGGCTGCAGGGACTATGTTCTGATCACCATGTCGTACCATAGCCTCGCCAGTCGAATGACTGCAGGGACTATATGTCCCGATCACCATGTTACCAATTAACAAACTAACAAAACTACTTGTTACAAATATTGGCACTATCGGTGCGTTCGAATCGGAGTATCACATTTTTTGGTGTCGAAAAACAAATAATTATTACTAAATATCAGATTTTTTGGCACTATCGGTGCCCCTGACCAAGCCCCCCTACACCACCCCTAACCCGAACCCTAACCCTCCCCTCCCCCCTGCTCCCCTCCCCCAGCCGCCCCTACCCCCCTGCTCCCCTCCCCCAGTCGCCCATACATACCCACCCATAACCCGAACCCTACCCCTAGCTCCCCTCCCCTAGCCGCCCTCGTCCCCCCTGCCCCACCCTCCCCAGCCACCCCCCACTCACCCCCGAACCACCCGTATCCCCCCCTGTCCCTCTCTCCGAGCCACGCGCACCCCCCAACCACCAACAACCAAAACAGTCGGAGAGAGAGAGAGAGAGGGAGAGGAAGAGTACCACGTCCCGGAGAGGGAGAAGAGTCGCCGGAGAGAGTGAGAGTCGTCGGAGCGAGTGAGAGTGCCGGAGAGAGTGAGAGCGCCGGAGGAGGGAGGAGAGAGAATGAGAGAGTAAAATGGGAGGAAATGAACCCTAACCCGAATCCTAACCCTAGCTCCCCTCCCCCAGCCGCCCTCGTCCCCCTGCTCCACCCCCCAGCCACCCCCACTCACCCCCCAACCACCCGCATCCCCCTGTACCTCCCCCCGAGCCACCCGTACCCCCCCAACCACGAACAACAAAATAGCAGGAAAGAGAGAGAGAGAGAGAGAGAGAGGGAGGGAGGGGGAGTGTCACGTACCGGAGAGGGAGGAGAGTCATCGGAGAGAGTGAGAGTCGTCGAAGAGAGTGAGAGCGCCGGAGAGAGTGAGAGCGCCGGAGGGGGGAGGAGAGAGAGTGAGAGAGTAAAATAGGGGGAAATGAATCAGTGGGGGGGATATAATAAGAATTTAGCGACACTATCAGTATCGTTGCTAATTTAGTTGCTATTAGCGACGTCAGAGCGATGTTTCGCGACGACTAGATCATGTGATTAATATACGTCGTTGTTACATCGCTTAGGTCGTCGCTAGTAGCGACTATTAGCGACGTTTAGATAAAACGTCGCTAATGTACACAATTTAGCGACGTTAATCGAACGTCGCTAAATATATGTCGCCAATTGAGCAGATTTTAGTAGTGCTTGGACCATTAGGGAGACATGGGTATATGCAGAGGCCAAACCTAGAGACTAGTTAGATAGTTGAGTATTCATCTAGTGTCTTTTTATAATTTTGTGAGACATTGTACCTTGTATTCAAATGTAAAGTTGTGAATATTGTAATTAATTTAGCTTTGTGCATGAGCAAATAAAGTAGTTATTATTATGTAATTTTGAAAACCATGGCCTTGACAACGTTCTACCGCCGACTATGCGGCGTAAACTGGCTTGGACACGCACTCGTATCCGAAAAAAAAAAGGGGTGCGGGTCATGACATGATATAGCAGGCCTAGCTTAGTCTTTATCTTTCATTACCGACTTTATACCCAGTCATTCATGTAAAAGGCTATAATAACTGCTGAATAGTGATCTGTGATGGCTAGCATAGTATATTCTTGATAGATGCTATGATGAGTAGTGTATGATTCTGTTGATGACTAGACTAGACGGCTCACTACCGCTATCAACGACAGTGTAGGCCGGGCATAACTCGACCCGTATCCGATTATTCAGGAGCGGGGTGTGACATGTTTTTGTGGTGGCCTATACAGGTCCATAGAAAACTCATCACAACAAAGGACCGTTATGATACTTGTTTATTTTCTGCTCTTTTTGTATTTTGTATCTTGCTAACACACACAGTACAAGTCACTGATGGTTCTTCTCCTACCATTTCAGAAAATAGCTAAAGGAAGGAGGGAACCTCAGCCATGAGGTCGCACTCCGAGTGTAGCCCATTCCGAGAGAGGATCATTAGCCCTACCTGCGGTGGATCCAAAGCACACTGGTACCCACGTACCACCCATTACGAGGGCTTCTTCATGTCGTTCCATCAGTTCTATAGGGGCACCCAGATGAATGAGCTACTCCATGGGTTACTAGAGGTCCAGAGAGCCCAGACCCAGAGTCTGCTGGATGCTTAGAGGGAGCAGACTACTATCTTACGGGAGGGTATTGAGAGACTAGTTAGCCCACTCTTACCACCACCACCTCCACTTCCCCAAACTACTGCCCCGTCCACATTGCAGATTCCACCTCATTTGACTACCATACCGACTCCGTCATACATCCATCATACATTCCACCTCCATTATATATTCCACCTCCACCACCCACCCAGGCTTCAGTTCATCCTACTACCACTACTTATACTCAGTCGGAGCCTATCTCTTTTATTCTGCCATGAAAATCTTCAATGAAAATTTTTCCTAACTGTAGCTAGAGATGCTTTGGAGTGCCAGTTTCAGACCCTTAAGCAGGGGACCCTCTCGGTTAATGAGTACACAGCAGAGTTTAGACGGCTTAGCCGGTTTGTCGAGGGTAGAGCCAGAGACCCAGTTGTTAGAGCCACGAGGTTCCGTCAAGGGTTGAGCCATAAGCTTCGTTACCTAGTCACGGCCAACGGAGCGAGTACTTATGCTGGGATGGTTGCCATTGCTTAGAGGTTAGAGGTTGGCCTGAACCTTCGACCCAAGAGAAACCGTAGTAGAGGAGGTAGTCATTCGGGACCACCCAAACGTCCTAATATCCAGCAGATGAAGACCTTTACATCCCAGCCTCCTTAGAGGGCCCCATAGCAGCAGTAGCAGTGACAGTTCAGCAGCCTTCTGGATATTGCCAGAAGGTGGGTTATACCTGAGGTGCATGCGAGTGATCAGTTGGCCACGTGGCAAAGCACAACCATAACCGACAAAAGAGCGATGATTGCGTCTCTTCGTCTCCTGCAAAAGCTGACTGCTCAAACTTCGAGACACATGCTGCTGTCATTTCTATCACTTAGCATTAAATGCTTTGATGGGTGAAGAACTCAAGTAGGCGCATCAGACGTGCAACACATGGAGCTGGCGAGCGCATAAGCTGCATGGCACATCTCCTTTGGTCAGCTTTGTTGAGTCTTTTGAGGCTCGAATTGATGACTTTTGACTTAGCTGAATTTGAGATGGTGTATTCATCACCATTAATGTAGGTTCATTGTACCGACTTCGAGGAAGTTGACACTTGGCACAAGGATGTCCAAGCTTTGGCCTATAAATAGATGTGTTTGTGGTGAAGAGAGTTTGCTCATTCTCATTTTACCCAACTTCTCATTGAGATGAACTCGACCGATCCTCCTCATTGGAAAGATGTTGCGCTGTAAATTATGGATCTCCTCGTTCAAAGAAGTCTTAATTTTGACGACGAACTCCTTCAGAAGGCTGAGATGCGCCGAGAGAGCTATGGACAGAACCGTTCGTGTTCGTGCCCTTTGTCGGTGGTGTTCTTCTATTCGACGGTATTGGGTGCCAGTTGCATGCAAAGATCAGGGTCATCATGCCCCAACTTTTGTTACCCTGAAAGAACCGTCGGGTTTGGATTGATTGCCAACCCGAGTTCTGCTCAATAACTGCTTCATTAGCTGAAGCACTCATGTGTTGACGATGAAGTGATTCGCTCTGATGAGGAGGAATAATGCGCCTATGATGAGACGCCAGATCAATGCGCCTATCTGAGACGTCAGAGTGATACGCCTAGTTGTAGAGCTTTAGACTAGGCTTTTTGTAATAGAAAATAGAAAAAGTCATGTAATAGATTTTCATATAAATAAAATCTTTTACTTTATGTGCTTATATCCTTGCTGTCATTGACCAATGCGTCGACATTTGTCTTGTGTCTTTGGTACATGATGTATGTGGCGTATAAGAATTTTGGTCCTCGAATGCGCCCAAAATTCCATGCTTCTACAAGACCCCCTTCAAAGTTTTCAAAACTTTAAACAAGTTTTGGAATACTTTGAACTAAGAAGCATAGGTAGGGGATGCTTTGGGCGCATGCACTATCTGGGCGCATGGTCGTTCCGCGCATAGGCATGTTGGCGCATACTCTTCTTGATTTAAATGAAGATAACGTCTCGAATTTCGAGTGATTAATGATGATCGCTTTTTTAAGATATGCAGCCGTCAGTTTCACGAGACCCGAAGAGACGTTGGTGTTATGTTTTATCGGTTCATGTGCATGGCTTAAGCCTATAAATAGGCGTCTGATGGAAAGAGAAAGACTCTTCTGCTCTATCTTTCTTCTTCTTCTTCCTTAGAGTTTTCTAAAAAGAAAAACCCTAACCCATCCGTATACTGGCCCCAAGACTCCTCGTGGTGCATCTGGCTGAGGCAGGACAAAGGCAAAAAGCCCCTTGAGGCTGACGTCGAAGAGCCCCAAGCTGTCGCCACGACGTACGTCGACGTACGGCCAAAAGTTATCAGTGGGTGGTCCACCGTTCGAGAGTTCATCAAACACACAGACACTTGTACACGGTTTAAGCGCATGACCATCTTGGACCATACACCAAACCACTCTACTGAAGTGCATAGGTATGGCTGTATGAGCCATACCTTAAAAATGTGCCTAGGCTTCACTGTGCTGATGCACATGGACTTCGGTCTTGTTGATGCACAAAAGCTTTCCTATCAAACGTGCATGGACTTCAATTCTGGGGATGTGTTGCGGTAGAACTCAGTCAATGTGCATGGACTTCTTGTCCTGATGATGCGCTGAGACTTTGATGCACGGCAGCTTGCATGCGCCGATGCTAAATTGCGTATATCTTTAGACTCCTTATAAGGTGGGGCTGAGTTTTTTTTTACTCTTTCTTCCCCTTTTGTAGTGTCTATGGTGATACCGAAGGCTGAGGTCATCGTTAAAGAGGAAGTGTTGTCCCCCTTTGTCAAGGAGGAATTGGCGACCGTTAAGGAGGAAAAAATTCCAAAAATCAAAGTCATTATTAAGGAAAAACCGTACCAGAAGAAAGTAGCAATGGGAGCTCCAGTCATCCGGCTCCTATAGAGGACCTTAACTAGTTAGAGCCTTCATATGCGCGATGGCTCAGGGAGTGGTACCTACCCCAGTGCAACCATTCTCTCTAAATCTGGGGTTTCATCGACTTTATTTGGAGTCACCATTCTCGGAGAAATGAATAAAAGCAATTTTTCTTTCTTGTTTCAATGTTTCCTGCCTGTATTTTGCCTTTTGTTGTTTCTGAGATATAGTTGTTTCTTTTTGCAATGTAGTCCTTTTTTTCTTTTGATGAAAAAGAAATAAAGAACTTTTGTTGGCTCATTTATCATGAACTTGTGATTTTGTGGACTTAGCATCTTTGGCACACCTTGGTTTTAGGTACAAATGATAAGTTAAGAGAGGGAACCGACATGTTTACTCAGAGGTGATGTGGACATAGTAAACATGGGGCTAGTGGTAGAATTTTCTTACTCAGAGGTGATATGGACGTGGTAAGAATGGACTCTGTGGGGATGCAGAGAACAACTAAGAGGTGTTATGGACAGGGATATTCTATAGGCAGGGTGTAACAATACAAAAGTTATTGAATGGGGTGTTTACTCAGAGGTAACGTAGACGTGGTAAATACTGATTTTAGCTTCATCTTACTGAGAATGAAGATTGAGCTTTGCGGAGATGTAGGAAAATAACTTAGAGGTGATGTGGATATGGATGTTTTCTACTGGGATTGATAAGAGAATGTCCCGAAACAACTGGGTTCCAAAGACATTCCATGATAAGGGGTATGAATTTGATGGTAAAATTCTTAGATTTTTCTTGCTAGAGGGATGGAAGTACATGTTGAGGAGCCTCAAGCATAATACTTTTTTAGGAACTTGCCGTTGATTTGCATCATAAACAAATCTCTATTAGGTTTCGCTAGTCGGTAGGTGCCATAGAGTACACCATCTCTATGATAAAAGGACCTTCCCACTGAGGTTCAAACTTTACTGGTGTCTTGTGAGTCATCATTATTGGCCTTCTGGCTGATAGGACAAGGTCACCTACTTGGAAAGTCCTTTGTCTGACCTTTTTTTGGAAAGCCTGTGAAATACGAGCCTAATAAATCTCGATGCACTATTGAGCCAAGAGGCATTTTTCGTCTAGTACCTCCAACTCTTGTAATCGGTGACGTTGATTGTCTTCCTCTGTTAGCTGGTTCGTAATAGCCACTCTTAGCGGAGGGATTTGGATTTCAAGAGCCAGCACTGCTTCGCTCCCGTAGTCCAGGAAGAACGGTGTGTTACCCATCGAAGTCTGTAGCATTGTGCAGTAATCCCAAAGGCATTGTCCAACTTCTCGTCCCAGTCGCATTTGTTAGATGATACGACTTTCTTCAGGAGTTTGATAATTATTTTGTTAAAAGCTTCAGCCAATCTGTTTGATACTAGATTGTAAGCAGTCGATGCCACATTCTGGATGTGATTCTTATCACAGAACCTCTTGAACGCATGGCTTATGAATTGTGGACCGTTGTCGTAGATAATCCTCCGGGGTACCCCAAAATGGTAGATGACGTGATGTTTGATGAAGCTGGTCACCTTCGAGCTTTTTACCTCTGATAGAGGTATAGCCTCCGACCATTTAGAGAAGTAGTCGGTGCTTACTAAAATGAAGCGATGTCCTCTGGATGACGGAGGGGTAATTGGTCCAACTATAACCATACCCCAGGCTTCAAATGGCCAGAAGCGACCGTAGGGTATAGAAACTCTGAGGGTCGATGGATGAAGTCAGCGTGCAGCTAGCAGACATAACACTTTTTAGCGTACTCAATAGCATCTGACATCATAGTAGGCCAGTAATAGCTCATGCATCGAAGTCGATCCTATAGCTTAGGACCCAGTTGATGGGCTCCACAAGTACCGTCATGAGCCTACCGAAGAGCCTCAGCTACCTCTTCGTTTGAAAGACATCGGAGGAGAAGCTCGTTGTAAGAACGATGATACAGCATTTTGGTAATTGTGTCCTAGTAGAATCGGAGAGAGCATCTTTTGAAAGATACGACTTCCTTCGGATCATCTGAGAGGATTTCGTAGGCTGCGAAGTCTATAAACGGTAACCGCCAGTCTTTGATGTTAACACCGACGTCTGTAGGCGTGACATGGTTCAGACACATGCACAGATTGTTTTTGGGACACACCAGATTCCGGCCAATCACCATAATGAAGTGTTGAGTCCCAAGAGGTGCCGCCAATAAGGTAGCAAGCCCAGCCAGAGCATCGGCCTCCAGATTTTGTTATCGAGGTACGTGCTCTAGGAAGAACTCGGTGAAGGTTGAAACGATGTCCAAAGTTGCTTTGTGATAGGGGATCAGGTTCTCATGGTGGACCTCGTATTGTCTTCGAACCTGGTTGACTATGAGTTTTGAATTGCCATAGGACTCGAGGTATTCTACCCCCAGTTGTCTTGCCAACTAGAGTCCCATAATGAGGGCATTGTACTCCGCCATATTGTTGGAGCACGGCTCTGTGAAGGAATAGGCACGCTGGATGACTAGCTTGTCTGGAAAGATCAAGACTACTCCTACCCATGCGATACTCTGACCCTTGGGGCCAGTTCTTGAAGCGGCATCGAAGAACATCTACCAAACGAAGTTTCCTTCCACAACATTGGATTTCATACTTCATCTGGAATATCTTCATATAGTTTGGATGACTTTGGGATCGGATGTACAGCTAAGAAGTCAGCCAATGCTTGGCCCTTGACATCTTTTTATGGTACAAATACCGTATCATATGGTGTTAATAGTATTGCCCATGTAGCTAATCGGTAGTTCAGCACTTCGGGCTTTGTCATAAGAACCCTGAGTGGATTGACTCGGGAGATGACGTGGATCGTCTGACCAGAGATGTAGTGACAAATCTTCCGTATCGTGAATACCAAGGCTAGGCACTCTTTTTCGACGAGGTTGTACCGGCGTTCGACCTCGATCATTGTCCTGCTTAGGAGGTAGATGTAACAACCCACTCCATCCTAGCGGAATGCCGATTCAAACGGCAAGTACAACGACTCATTGAATTATTGACTCGAAGAGTTGCATTGACCCGATGAAGTACCGATGCGAATCGATGCAAGAGTTACGTTGGCCCGAGAAAGTATTGAGCCGGTTCGATGATTTTAAGAAATCGAATTGAGGCAAGGCAAGTCTGAGTCGATCGAATATTTATTTTAGTTAGTTTCGTGTGCAGGCTAAGCTTTTACGCTGAGTTATAAGAGGTCGGCATTTTGCCTTATTCATAACAGTATCCACGAAACCAAAATATTGCCTCGCAATGAACTAAGGCAAAGTCACTGGACTTGGCCCTTCAGAAAAATTGAGACGTAGACTTTCAAAGGCTCGCTCAGAGTCGCTCGGCCGATGCGATCATCGCTAATGTGGGTGGCTCCGATGAACCTATCTTTGCTTAGCCTAGACACATAATAATACAGACAATATTGATAGATCGGTAGACGATAACCCCCTGCATGCTAATAAGAGAACTCAACGTACTTAGCTAAGAGAATAATCCCATCTTGTATGCTTGTGTAGAATATGGAAATGAACTTAAGAATTTACTTGAACCCTCGTACCGCACTCCACGCTCGTGCCAAGGCACATCTTACATTTCAAGTACCCTACGCGCTCAAGTATGTATGAAATACTTGTCACCTAGATAGTAACACAACCTGAGGCAAGAAACAATGTATAGTTTACTGAATAGAGACAGGAAGACTATCGAAACAGTCATTCCGAGCCGAGTAATGGGAACATGGAAAGGCTTCGGGACCATTTGGTTGCCAAGGTAGTTCCTGTACTGGGAGCTGCATAATAAATGAATGAATGAACAAATGAAAGAAAGAACAAATAAATGAATGAACGAATGAAAGAAAGAAAGAAAAACTCGGATGATCAGAAGCTGGATGTACTAGGGATTTTGTCGAGAATAAGTGAGTGAAAGAAAGAAAGAAAAGAAAAAAGATGATTAGCGACAGGTATGACGGGGACGTGCAACGGGGCTCGCTATCCGTACCGCACGGATGCCGCCGCCAACCTAGTCGGTAATCCGTTATGGCACAGAGAGCCTGGCTCAGAGAGCCGATAAATTACAAATGAAAAGAGAATATGAAATGGTCGCGGATAACTCATACACGAGGGGTGTCGATAAGGGATTCCTCGGACGATCAGAAGCTGGGTGACCAGGGATCGTACTGGCCTAGGAGGAATCATGGCTTACGGGTGACTTGTGTGTGGGCTCGGTCACTCAAGCGATGTAATACCGGTATGTGTAGCCTATCAGGGTGTACCAGACATCACCATCTATTAGATACTACGAATACCACGTTCAGGAAGTCCAAATAGCTTGTATTGCCAGCGACCGATGCATATAGATTAAGTAGGCTCGCTGGTGGCAATCCACGTGCAAGTCCTTGTATTGAAACAAGTAATCTGAGTAAGCTGAACAATCGAGTAACTGAATGAATATCTGAACAAAGCTTGAGTATAACACATCTTGAAAAATAGAGTATCTCATCCACCTAAGGAAGAAATACACCTATGATGCTCGTATTTTCTTATGTAATCCGTCAATTCATAATGTATAATATGTTGGCTAACTTGGTTTGCCTTCGACAGGAAAGATCGTGTGGTAAGTATGGTAAGTTGCACATGTTATTCTTATGCGACACTTGATGCCCGTAACATGAGATAGGTTTTGCAATATATGCCATAAAACTGATTCTAAGGCAAGATAGAAAGACAATCAACTGATAGATGGTGCACAAAAATAAATTAAACATATTTGGTAATGATAGCGAACGGGCGAGCTAGTCTCCCCACCAGTGAATTCAATGTACTAATAACCACCCAGATTGCTTGCAGGGTGCGGGAGAACCTAGGCAGGTATGGAGTCTTCCCGCGAACGTGCTAAGGCGCGGAGCTAACTCTAGAGCCTTGGAGCATTGCAAAAGAGCTGAATACCATATACAGGATATAATGTATCGGAATATCGTTATGTATCATTCTATGTTGTAAGCCGCTTGGCCGCCTTTTATGTTTCAGGAGAGAGAGCTTGAGCAAATTGTATTCTCGGCCTAGCACCGCTTGTAATACTTCTTGAATATCAATAAAGAGCTTGAATTTGTTTCAACTTGTGTTTATTTACTTTCTGCTGCAAATGGGGCCACTCTGTACGACTCTGTGGCCTAGCTTCAATTGGCCATTTCTGGACATTGGCCTACAAGCGCAATTTAGGATCTGTGCCATAACGCGAGTACAACTCCAGCCTCGCACATGTGTCACGTTGGATTTGGGGTGACCATTCCGCATGAGCGCTGACATGGTGATTCATGTCCAGCAGGAATGATTGAACTCGAGAGATCAGGGCATGGCAATTTGGATTGCTTCGACTTATGATTTGATACGAAGGTAAATTCGAGAATTGTTCGGACTTGTGATTGACGATTAAGTAAACTTGAGGATTGAGTAGATCCAATTTGCGTATCGAGAATGAATTAATCTAGACTCAAATGCAAGAGTTATACCCCGATGAGGATGATTATCCTGCAGGAGCGTTGGCATGGTGATTTCATATCCACCGTGGATAATCAGACTTACGTGAGATTGGGGTGTAAATGACTTCGTAAATCGGATAGGATAGATAGGTGAATTATATCAAACATATTTGAAGAGATAGACTATACAAATTGCTAGTTTGAAAATCTGATAGGATTTTGTTGAGCAACAGACTCGGACCCCGTACGAAGAATGTCTTGATAAGAATAGGATGAACACTGCTCGATGTTTAAAAATCTAAGTAAAACGAACTTGGGTAGAGTATCTCGTACGAACAAAAAATGGTTTGACCATAGGATTGGGGCGAGCGTCGTATAACAAGTTTGCATGATGAATCGCAAACTTGAGTTGTAGCTATGACCTTGTGAGTTAACCTAGCGGATAGGTGGACAACCCTATGCCGAGTGATTGAATATGTGTGACCGACTTTAAAAAATTATTCAAATGGACGATAGATCTGGGGCAACAAGACTTAAAGTTAGGACGTGGAATTGGGAGTGTACACTAGCGACAATGATATCAGCCCCAAACGAAGTGAATGATAGAAATCGGTGATGAGCAAGAAGAGTTGGGATAACGAATTTCAATCATTTATGGGTAGACGTACTTGATGGTAGTGAAATACTAGGTTTTGGATAGGACGAGAATTACTTGAACTTTGGTCGACTCCACTAGAAGTATCGTATTGATTTTGTAAGACGAGAATGCTTGAGAAATAAATCGGGTCATCTCGAGGATCAAGATGGACGATAGGAAACGAAATGGAGTTCGATTTTAATCGAGTTAATAAAAATGATCGACAATTCAAAACTATCACGAGTAGCTTGTACGACGTCGCTATCGCTAAGCTTGGCTGAAATGTATATATTCGGGGGATGCCTTGAATATGTGCACGATCCAAACTCAGCGATATGATGAACTCGAATGAAGCTGCAAGTGGATATATTGAGATATGCATGGATGAACGGATGAGTAAGTTACCCTCAGCCTACGACCCTCATGTTTGATAAATCATAACGTACCTTATGTGACCATTATAGTCCCATGACAGGGCGTAATAGCGACCAAGTCATAGAAACACAACGATTGAATGAGTACCATTAACTCTCGAATGGGTGGTAAAGTCATTCGATGAAATTGACCAAACACATGCAACACGAAACTTAGAATGATATCCGAGTATCGTTTGATGCCATCGTAGGATAAAGTAATTCGATAGGAATTGTCTAAGATACGCACATGATATGAATTAAGGAACGATAGGATGATTTGTAACCAGGAAGTCTCGAGGACGAGACTTATTCTGAGTGGCGTATAATGTAACGACCCGCTCCGCCTTAGCGGAATTTCGACTCAAATGGCAAGTGCAATGACTCATTGAATCGTTGACTCGAAGAGTTGCATTCACCCGATGAAGTATTGATGTGATTCGATGCAAGAGTTACGTTGGCCCGAGAAAGCATTGAGTCGGTTCGAAAATTCTAAGAAATCGAATCGAGGCAAGGCAAGTCTGAGTCGATCGAATATTAATTTTAGTTGGTTTCGTGTGCAGGGTACGATTTTATGCTGAGTTATAAGAGGTCGAGATTTTGCCTTATTCGCAACAGTGTCCACAAAACCAAAATATTGCCTTGCAACGAACTAAGACAAGGTCACTAGACTTGGCCCTTCAGAAGAATCAAGACTTAGACTTTCAAAGGCACGCTCGGAGTCTCGCTCGGTCGATGTGATCATCGCTAAGGTGGGTGGCTCCGATGAACCTGTCTTTGCTTAGCCTAGACACATAATAATACGAACAATATTGCTTGATTGCTAGGCAATAACCCCTTGCATGCTAATAAGAGAACTCAACGCACCTAGCTAAGGGAATAATCCCATCTTCTATGCTTGTGTAGAACATGGAAATGAACTTAGGAATTTACTTGAACCCTCGTACCACACTCCACACTGTGCCAAGGCACAACTTACATTTCAAGTACCCTATGCGCTCAAGTATGTATGAAATGCTTGTCACCTAGATAGTAACACAACTTGACACCAAAAATAATGAATGGTTTACTGAATGGAGGTAGAAAGACTATCGAAATAGTTATTCTGAGTCGAATAATGGGAACATGGAAAGGCTTCGGGACCGTTGGGTCGCCAAGACAGTTCCCAAACCGGGAGCTGTATAATGAGTGAATGAACAAATGAAAGAAAGAACAAATGAATGAATGAACGAATGAAAGAAAGAAAAACTCAAACGATCAGAAACTGGGTGTACTAGGGAACGTGTCAAAAATAAGTGAATAAAAGAAAGAAAGAAAGAAAAGAAGAAAAGATGATTAGCGATAGGTATGACGGGGACATACAACGAGGCTTACTACCCGTGCTGTACGGATGCCACCGCCAACCTAGTCGGTAATCCGTTTTGGCTCAGAGAGCCGATAAGTTAAAAATGAAAAGAGAATACAAAATATTCACGGATAACTCGTGCACGAGGGGTGTCGATAATGGATTCCTCAGACGATCAGAAGTTAGGTGACCAAGGATCGTGTCGGCCTAGGAGGAATCACAACTTATGGGCGACTTGTGTGCCAGCTCAGTCACTTAAGCGACGTAATGCCGGTATGTGTAGTCTATCAGGGTGTATCATCCAACACCGTCTGATAGATACTACGAATGCCACATTCAGGAAGTACAAATAGCTTGTATTGCCAGTGACCGATGCATGTAGATTAAGTGGACACACTGGTGGCAATCCACACGCAAGTCCTTGCATTGAAACAAGTAATTTGAGTAAGCTGAACAATCGAGTAACTAAATGAACATCTAAATAAACTTGAGTATAACATATCTTAAAAAATAGAGTATCTTGTCCACCTGAGGAAGAAACACACCCATGACGCTTGTATTTTTATGCAATCCGTCAATTCATAATGTATAATATGTTGGCTAACTTGGTTTCCTTTGGGCAGAAAAGATTGTACGGTAAGTGTGGTAGTTTGCGACACTTGATACCCGTAACATGAGATAGGTTTTGTAATATATGTCATAAAACTGACCCTAAGGCAAGATAGAAAGACAATCAACTGATAGATGGTGCACAAAAATAAATTGAATGTGTTTGGTAATGATAGCCAGCGTGCGAGCTAGTCTCCCCACTAGTGCATTCAATGTACTGATAACCACCCAGATTGCTTGCAGGGTGTGAAAGAACCTAGTAAGGTGCGGAGTCTTCCCTCGAACGAGCTAAGGCACGGAGCTAACTCTGGAGCCTTGGAGCATTGCAAAAGAGCTGAAGCACCATATATAGGACACAATATATCAGAATATTGCCATGTATCAGAATATGTTGTAAGCCGTTTGGCACACCTTTTATGTTTCAGGAGAGAGAACTTGAGCGAATTGTAATTTCGGCCTAGCGCCGCTTGTAATACTTCTTGAATATCAATAAAGAGCTTAAATTTGTTTTAACTTGTGTTCATTTACTCTTTGCTGCAAATGGGGGCACTCTGTGCAACTATGTGGCCTAGCTTCAATTGGCTATTTCTGGACATTGGCCTTGCACGAGCGCAACCTAAGATCATACGGCATCACGCCCAAGTAAGGATAATCGCTTCTCCAGGAGCGGGGCATGACAGTAGATAGCTTGCTCATAGCCTGCATCATCATTCTAAGCCAGTAGGGCACCGAGAGAATGATCCATTACACAGAGTAGAGCAGAAAGGGTTTGCCCGCAACCGGTGCTACCAGGACTGAAGGATTTGTGAGATAGGCCTTGATATCGTCAAATGCCTTCTGACACTCTTCTGTCCATACATAAGAGGATCCCTTCTTCATAAGCTTGGTAAAGGGTTGGCATCGTCTGAAAATATTTGCGATAAACCTTCGAATGTATGCAAGATGTCCTTGCATGCCTCGACGTTCTCTCATGTTCTTCGGAGGGCTCATGTCGACGATAGCCTTAGTCTTCTCAGGGTCGACATGTATACCCGTTGTAGTGATGATGAAACCCAAGAATTGGCTGCTGAAAACCCCTAGGAAGAATTTAGCCGGGTTCATCTTGAGCTGATGTGCTCGCATGAGATCAAAGACTATCCTCAGATCTTGCAAGTGATCACCTCGCAGGCGGCTTTTGACAACGATGTCGTCAACATAACATTCGACTATCTAGTGGAGATGTTTACGAAAGATGGTAGTCATAGTTCGTTGGTATGTTGCACCTACATTCTTCAAGCCAAAGTGCATCACTGTGTAGCAGTAAACCCCCTTTGGAGTTCTGAACGACGTGTGCTTCTCATCGTCCGGGAATATCTTGATCTAGTTGTAGCCCGAATATCCATCCATGAAGGACATGTGTTCAAAGCCACAGGTGTTGTCTATCATTACGTTGGTGATCGGAAGAAGAAACTCATCTTTCGGGCAAGCGGAGTTAAGGTCCCGAAAGTCGAGGTAGACACGGATCTTCTCGTACTTTTTAGTAATAGGAACAATGTTGGCCACCCAGTCCAGGTGTTGCTCCTCGCGAACAAACCCACTTTCTAAAAGTTTATCCACTTCTTTGTCAATGGTGTCCATGATGTTAGGATGGAAGCGTCGTTGTTGCTGCTTAATAGGCTTAGCATTAGGTAAGATATTAAGCTTGTGCATCGCAACTTGTGGGTCCAGACCCGACATATCTTCATAGCTCCAGGCAAAGACATCGATATATTCCTTGACAAGTTGGACCAAGGATTCTCGATCTTCTCATGTCAAGATTTTGCTGATGAAGATGGATTTGGACGAGGATTCATCTCCTAAGTCGATTTGCTCGACTTCATCTTCAATAGGAGGTTCTCGTAGTTTAAAACAAGATTCATATTGCTCTCATAGGCGTTGAGCCCAGGGTTCCTCTTCGAAGACCTCCACCTATCCGATCGTCATCTTCTTCTTCTAGCGGATGTGCGGATGTTATGTTGACTGACAACACTTTTCTGAAGATTGGACCAATGCTAGTATCGGAGTCCCAAATTGAAGCTTCAGATGAGTAAGAGTGCACGTCTCCTTCAGCTTCTGAACACTCTGGGATTGTTGGAGGTGTGACGTAGCCTACCTTCCATCAAGTGCGGTGGTAGTAGTCTTGAGGCTTCCCTTTTGGAACTAGAAGTCATTTTTCGTAGTTCAAGCCTTTGCCGTTTTTCAAGTCGTACCATCTTCTGGATGAGATACTTTGCTTGATTGGTGTACCGGTATATTTGTAATCTACATGTATCTGGTTCTGGTTTGACTGGTGGGAGGTCTTGATGATGCTCGACTTTGCCAAAGATGATATGTTTCTTGTCCTGGTTCCGGGGTGAAACTATATAACAGACCCCTCGATATGGATAACTTGTTTTACATGATTAACAGTCATAATTTGTGTTTGCAATGATTGTAAGGCTTTATCTAAAGTATATGGCATTCCAATGTGGAAGATCGGAGTAGTTTAAAGACAGTATTTTATTGACAAAATACGGGATCTTGTCCCGAAGAATTACATCATCAAGAGAAGGGGCATCGTTATTGGTAGATATGTAATCTCCTAACTCCTCATCGGTGAGAATCGGAGTAGCCTTAGTAGATTCTGGGTCTTTAGGACAAATTTTTGCCACCAGAGGAGTTGATGTCTCGGCAGGCGGTGTTTCTAGAGAGTTTCTTGGGAGCCTGACCCGTATTGGCTCCTAAGCTTGCCTTGGAAGAGCTGTCGGAGCCTTCCCCTGCAGCTTGACCATGAGGGAGCCGACAATTGGGGAGGTTTCCCCTTGAGCCGCACTTTCAGAGGTACTTCAGTTGGCATCTCAGGGGCTGGTGGTCTCCCGCGTAGTTTGACCATAAGAGGAGCCGACACTTGGGGAGGTATCCCCTTGAGTCGCACCCTCAGCGGTGCTTCGGTCGCTGTCTCAACTAGGAAAGCAACTGTCTTTTATGTAACTTGTCTACGAGAGGAGCTGACACTTGGGGAGGTTTTCGCTTAAGTCGCACCATCAAAAAGGCTTCAGTCGACATTTTTGCTTCCGTTTTGGCCTCTGTTTTGGCCTCTGCTTCATTATCGCGTCGTTAGTCACGTCCTCTAAGTGGATTGGCTTATATAGATCAGAATCAGTAAAGAATGCCTTGATCCCTCTGAAGGGATCGATATCAGCGAACTCTGTCCTAACTATGTCGTTGGTAGACACATATTTCATACACTGGTGGAGGGTGGACGGCACCACCATGTACTCATATATCCATGGTCGTTCCAACAGGATGTTATAATTGATGTCCACGTCAATGACGTGACTGGTCACCTCCGTCTGGAGATCACCGATATGACATTTCAGTCGAATCTTCCCCAGAGACTCGCTCTTGTTAACGTTGAAGCCGCTGATTATGTTGTTGGATGCAGTCAGGCGATGCATCGATATCCCTAGCATCTGGAGCAAAATTCGAAGAATAATGCTAAGAGAAGACCCAGGGTCGATCTGCATTCGATCCACCTTGATGGCACCAACGTACCTTGTGTAATACAGTGGTCTATTGTGCCGATTATTCTTGAACAACATGTCTTGTTGAGTAAATATAATGTTGGGGATGTTTTCCCTATACTATGGCAGTGCGGACAAGCTGTTGGATCTTCTTCAGGCTGCTTGACCTGGCTGATGAAGGACTCAGCATCCTTCAGTGCTTTACATAGAGTTTCTCGAGTATCTTTGGATAGTCGGGCCGGAGTACTGGCGAATTGCGCCAGTATGTCAAAGTTGTGGGGTTTAATCGACCCCGAGGTAGCTTCTTTTCGTAGAGGCTTGTCAAAACGAGCCTCCCTCTACTTTTGTTTGTCAGCTGCTGGAGGTTGGGATGAACCTTTCCCTTGGGCAGTCGTAGTGGTGACGGGAGGCGTCACTTCGGCTGGAGCCTCCTCTTGTTGAGTATTCCATTGTGAACACGTCTGTACTGGAAGAGCTTCCTTAGGGAAGGAAGCCACCATTTGACAAGACTTGGTCTTCTTTCCTTTGGTTTTGGAGGTAGGACGTACCCCCGATTGAGTCAATTCCGGAGCCAGATCTAGGTGAACCCACATGATCTCTTCTCGGGATGTCATGAGTGGTACCAATCACTCACATTGTCACGAGTTGGTGGAAGGTTGATTACTCTTATTGTCGCCTTAGGGATGGAGATGATGCCATTTTAAGCTTCAATATGTGGCAAGGTGCTAAACTGGAGAGACACCATATTTATCGAGACTGTCTTTTCCTTATAGTCAAGCGAGAGGACGTTCGTATTGATCATGCATTGTATATAGTTCTTCAAGATATATAAGTCTAAGGTCGGGTGCCCGACGAACCGATGGTAGTGACAGTACCTTGGGTCGCCCACCATGTCCTCCACGTCGGGGAACTTTGGATCAGACAACTTGATCTTGTCGCCTTGCTTCAGTATCTCGAAGAGCTATAAGGTGTCGTTGTCATTGAAGGAGTAGCCCTCCTTCTGCCTTGGTACGGGTGGTGGTTTCTGAGCTAGGTCTGATGCACCTTTCTAGAAATTCACTGTCAGTGTCTGCTTCCCTTTCGGCTCAGAATTGGACCAAACTTGGCCTACAGAACCAAAAAATGATACGGTCCTGTTGGCGCAAGTTTCGCTTCGATTTGACGAACGTGCACAAAGTAATTGGGAAATTTGTAGAGAGGCCGATACGGTAAATTTTGACGGATATGTATCAAATTCGTCGCACACATGCAACCAATTTAAAATCCGTCAAAGTCCACACGTCCGCGAAGTCGATACGCACCTTTTGATGCTTTCGGTTCACGACCAAGTCGCCCGGTTTGGCGGGACGCACGTGGTATCGGAGGTTTTTCCTAAAATTTTATATTTTTGAAAACTATTTTTTATGATTTTGGGATTCGATTTTCTCGTTGTACAGTCAACGAATTTCATTTCTATAAAATGGGTTTTAAAGCCCTATATGTTATCGATAACTGTGTTCAAGTAGAATTTCTAATCTGGTATTAGATCGATCGGAATCGATCTTCAAACATGGATATATGGACTGCTATTTGCTCTGTTTTCGAACAAGTTTTTACCAAACTTTGGTTCGATTTTCCATGGATTTGTAAGAAGTTCTATTCCAATCTATTTATTGGAATATGAAGTTGGTAGGGTTTTCGACAAACCTGCGAAGGAGGATCTAAAAACGATCGACTTTACGCGACGAATCGTCGCTGCGAAATCAGCCCAAGGTTGCACGCTACTGCTGTCCTCCCCTGTTCTGTCTGCGGTTGTGGCCGCCATGCACGGCGCGTGCACGTGTAGGTGGCGGTGTGGCGCACGCAAGATGGGGGCTGGCCGAAGGTAGGTTAGGGTTTCGATGTAGCTTCTCCCTCGATCTCTCTACATACATATATATATATACTCCGCTACCAGGGAAGGGGGTCGGCCTATGCAGGCCCGATCGGCTGGGGTTTTTTTAGGTTTGTTATTATTTTCTTTTTATTATTTATTCAATAGTTTGTTTTTTATATATATTAGCTAAATATATATATAACGATATATATATTATATACACTTAGACATACATCCCTATATATATATATATATATATATATATATATATATATATATATATATATATATATATATATATATAAAATATATATATATATAAGATTTATGAAATGCCCAAAAACTAAAAAAGTTTTATGAAAAACCCACCGCTAAAAAAACTTTCATTGCGTGCCCAGAATTAGAGAAACTTATCCAAAGCGGGTTCCAAATGACCCTTTTGCCCTTCCTTTTAATTTATTGGAAACACCCACAAAACTGCTCTTAAAAAAAACGTTTCAATACTCCATCTTCTTCCATACGCTGCTCACTTTCGAATCTAGGTTTTCTCCTCAAAAATCTTCAAAAACTCGTCGAAAAATTTCGGAAAGACCGGGACGAACGACAAAAGTGCTAAAACGGAGGTCCAAACATCATTTTTTTGCGAATCTAAAGTTTTGGAAGGCCGTCTAACTATGAAGCAGTTACTTTTAGTCTCCTCGACGATACGCTCATTTTGCGACAAACGGGACCTCGTTTCGACCTCCCAGTCAAAAGTTATGGCCCTCAAAAGTTTCAGCTAACCATAAAATGCAGGAGAATGGCATTCTCTGTCTTAATTTACACGGAGAATGACCATTCTCCGTCTTAATTAGGACGGAGAATGACATTCTCCGTCTTAATTTACACGGAAAATGGTCATTCCAGTGTTAAAATGCAGGAGAATGACCATTCTTCGTGTTAGAAACACGGAGAATGCCATTCTCTGTGTTAAATGAAACGGAGAATGTCATTCTCCGTGTTAAATAAAACGGAGAATGGCATTCTCCGTCCTAATTAAGACGGAGAATGGCCATTCTCCGTGCTAAATTAAACGGAGAATGACCATTCTCCGTCTTAATTAGGACGGAGAATGCCATTCTCCGTGTAATTTATCACGGAGAATGGTCATTCTAGTGTTAAAACGCAGGAGAATGACCATTCTCCGTGTTAGAAACACGGAGAATGCCATTCTCCGTGTTAATTAGGACGGAGAATGCCATTCTCCGTCTTAAATAAAACGGAGAATGCCATTCTCCGTCCTAATTAAGACGGAGAATGACATTCTCGGTCCTAATTAAGACGGAAACGGAGAATGTCATTCTCCGTTTTATTTAAGGCGGAAATAAAATGGAGAATGCCATTCTCCGTCCTAATTAAGACGGAGAATGCCATTCTCCGTCCTAATTAAGACGGAGAATGCCATTCTCCGTCCTAATTAAGACGGAGAATGGTCATTTCCAGTGTTAAAACGTGTAATTTAGTTTTTTCAGGAATAAAGAGTTTCGTTCTTCTTTCAAAGCGATGATAATTCTTATGGAAAAGAAGAAGAAAGATCTTCTCTCCACAATTAAAGATCTGAGTTCAAATGTCTCCACGATGAAGATGATGATGATGGTGATGATGATGACGAGCGATGATCTGAGTTCGACTGAAGAAAAACACACCGAACTACGAACGATCTTTGCGATCTCTGCTGAATATGAGAGCAATGGAATTCAGATTTCCCGTGAAGAAGAAGAAGACGAAAATCGCAATCCAGATCTGAGTTTTTTGAATTCAAATACATATAGATGACCAATTCGCGCGGAGGGGTAGTTTCGGTATTATAAAAATAGCAGTTTCTAGCGGGTGGCATCTAAAAGGGAATCTTGGAATATTTAACGTGAAAATACTTAATTCTGGGTATTTCATAAAACTTATCCAGCGGGTGGGCATTTCATAAAAGCCCACCCCGAAATTGGGTTTCTCAGCAATTTCCAGATATATATATATATATATATATATATATATATATATATATATATATATATATATATATATATTAAAATATATATATATAATATATATATATATATATATATGTATATATATATATATATATATTTTCTTTTTCTTTTTTTTTTAAAAAAAACCAAACGGCCGTGTCAAAGACACCCAGCCACCGTTTGGCCCGGGGGCCGTGGGCGAACCACCAAGCCGCCCCCGTGGGGGCTCGAACTCCGTCCGATGCCCCAAGTGCCGGTGATATATATATATATATATATATATATATATATATATATATATATATATATATATATATATATATATATATATATATATAAAAACCATTAGCTAACCACATATACAATATTTATATTTAATATCTTATTATTTTCTTTATATATTATATCTATACTTATTCTTATATAATAAATTCCATAAAACCGCAATAATAATTCATTCCTAGTGTAGGGTCTACCTATATAAATATGAACACATATATTATAACATTTATTTGACAATAAATAATATAATCAATAATAGTAAAATAATATTATATAATAATAACATCAACAACATTAAGAATAATAATATTCCTAATAACAACTGAAATTAACAAATAATGGATATAATATTTTTTGGTGAACTTACCAAACATACCCTTGATTTGGCTCCAGAAAATCGTATCAATACTCTAAAATACCCTCTGATTTTATTAATATCCACATTATACGTATAATTTATATTTAGAAAATATTTGGCGTTTCCCAAAAATATATACAAAGTATTTGCACATACATAAATACGCTTACATGGGCATCTTTGGTCTCGCTGCATGCCCACATGGGCTTGGCCCGGTCCGGGTCCAGTCCGGACTAAATTGGCATAACCGGGTTTCCTAAAAGTCAATAATCTAAATAATAAATAATTAAAACGTTTTTAGAGGTTAAGTCACAACTTGGCCTGGTTTTTCTGGTTAGGACACACTTATGGCTTGGCATTCCCCTACCATGGCTAAACACTAGTCAAAGCACGTGATAACGCTATCCGTGCCACAATTTCTAGTCATCTTGTACTCCAATCCTAACCATGACTTAGGGCCTTCAATAATAATCAATAAATTAAATATTTATAAAACTAAAAATCACAATTCAAATAAAATAAAATAAAAATATATTAGAATTTTGGGAAGGCAGATTACAAATCTACCCACCTTAGAAATAAATTCGTCCTCGAATTTGAGGAATACCAGGATGTATGGACTTGGTAGATTGGAGAGAGATAGTAGAACTTTATGATAAAAGAAATTGATCAAATAAAATAAATAAAATAGAAAGAAAGTGTTTGAAACTATAAAAGCCCTAAAAAGCTCTCAACTTTAATTTTGAAACAAGTTTGCTAAGGAAAATAATCACAAACAAAGTACTGCCTTCCACCCCGAAAAATAAATATGTGAATGAATAATGAATAAAAACTTTCGATAATCCGGCAAGGGGATTTAGGGTTAGGGATTTGGATGATTGGGGGTTTTGGGAACTAGGGATTTGACCCAATCATACTCCAAATCAATCATAAAATATTGTCTAAAATAATACCTATTACTTTAAATAATCCTTGTAATAAATTAATTGTCAAAATGTTGTTAAGAATAATTTAGATATTTATATCTGTATATTTTTCACAAATACAATATCTTCTAAAATAATATAGTAGTAATTTAAATTTAACATAACTCTTGATAAAATAGTAATTCAAATAATTCCAGAATAAAATTTCTCCTAAAATTTTGCAAATCTCTCCTTTTTTTTCAAAATATCTAGTATAGAAATAGAATAAAATTTATTTCCCAATTTGGAAAAATAATTAAACTAAAATAAATTAAATGGCAAATATAAGAAAACGGAAAGTGGGATTACGACCTACCCACCTTAGAATGTTTTACCTTAGAAATTTTTAAAAGACACGATTAGGCACGACTATGAAGAATAATCAAGAAACCAAATTTTTTTAATTGATATGAATAAAACGACGAATGGTATAATCAAGGGAGTGATATGATTCATGATCTAATTAGTCACGCGTAATCATGGATATGATCAAAATGATAAAGATAATAGACAAAAGGAGGGTGTGATTTGGCACGATCAATATTCGGTCAAATGGTCTAGTTGACAACCTAATATTTAAAAATAATTTAAATTGAAATGATTTGGCATGATCCAATTACAGTCAACATGGTCTAGTTAAGACCGAATTTCTAAAGAATGACCAAGGTTCTAGATGCAATCTAAACAAGGCTATAGTCCCATAGATATAAGTTAAGATACAGTCACGATCAAGGTTAATCATGCAAGTCATCCATGCATGATAAAATTAGAAAGTTGGCACGAGCATGAACAAGGTCAAAATAGTCATGATCAAAATGGAATGAAAATTATAACATTAGCAATAATTGATTTGAAATATATGCACGATTATGATTATAGTCAAGAGAGTTTAGTCGTGATCAAATTTGTTTAGGAACGATCATTTAGTTAAGCAAAACTGTTTAGACATGATTATAGAATCAAACCTAGGAAAGGATACGAATTGACTCGATTGAAATACAATAAAAGGTGTCTAGTCATGGTCGAAATTGTTCAAGGATGATCGAATCCAAAATCGTTTCGATATGCTTAAAATATTTATCCACGATTATTTATGTCACGACCCGCACCCTAGAGTTAGGGCACGAGACGTGGGTACGTCCAGCCTACGCCGCAGTGTCGGCGGGTAGAACGCTGTCCTAGGTCTCATGCATCTAACAGTATAAGGCTAAGCAGTTTATACTCCCCGAATGGGGGTGACATAGCAGAATGTAAACTCAATCACATCTAAGGTAGAGCATAATGGAAGATAGATAAAACATGAAATCCAAAAGGGATACAGCAGATAGAAGTCTAAGTGTCTAAGATACACAACCCAGAAATACATCTCAAAGCTCAAATACAATAATCCATAAATACAACTCAAGACAACTGAAAATAAACTATGAGCAAAATCTTAGCTATCTATACAACCTCTACTGTGTCTCCTCTAGGCAAACAGGCAACCTCCAGGCTATCTGTAAAATTTATCAACAGGTCCAGTCAGGACAGGAGCGAGCACAATACATCTCAACAGTTCATAGCAGGTTAGAAAATATAATCATACAGTAAAGTAAGATACAGGAACTGAGAAAATGCAGTATGTAAACAGAGAGAGAACTGTAATAGAAATATCTACTATAAATAGGGAACTAACAGTGGCTAGTGAGTCAGAGTACAATATAGACATGTAAATGGCATAGAAGATTCTGATGCTACACTATGGAATGATTCTGATGCTACACTACTTGGATATATTCACAAGTCTACTTCTACTCTTCCGTACCCCCAATCAATACATAAGGATCCAACCAGGTTATGTTATGATTCCATGCAAAGGCCCCCGAAGTGTGATACATGGATATCCCATAAATGGGTGATTCTGGGAATGCCCATAAGTGGGTGATTCAATGAGACTCTGTGATCATGAGAGTACGTGTCCCAAGTGATCAATGAACCAAGAAGCATAGTGATACACAGTGTAAGTGAAACGCACAGAACATGTAATATCCGATGCTCCTGAAGGATAACATCTCAAGAAAGGATCTATATAGTACCAATTCGTGTGACCAACGTGACAGTATCAAGTAAAGTAATTTAAAGCAGGAAAATAATTCTAAGCAGGATATGAAATGATCAGAGAATGTACTCGCCTGCTATCTGAATGTCCAAAGGAAATGTACTATCCGAGGAGAGGTGTATGGCTCCTATTTAGAACAGCACAAGTCACAACAAGTCCAAAATGGTAAAGTAAAGCTCTACTATGCATTCTACATGATTCTAGGTCAAAGTCAACTCTTGGTCAACTCTGGTCAACCGTACTAGTCAAACTAGGTTAACTAGGCAGTACTAGGTCTAAACCTAGACTAACAAGTCTCATTAGGCCTAACCAAGCCTAGACTAACACTCACACAAAATCACAAAGCTACACAAGTTATCAAACACACATTATATATATATTCATATATATTTTTATTACAAGCAAGGTGCATAAAGACAAGGAGTGAGTGATACATGAATGTGGATATGGCAATGTATACATAGCAGTACAATGTGTTCAAGTGTGAGGGGTTATGTTAGAAGGATAACATTTAGCAAGGGTTCATTGTGTCACATAGAATAAATAACATGTAAAGCATAGGTTTAGCATGTGTGTGTGTGGGTGTTAATCATAACAAAAGGGTTTATTTATACATCAAAGGGTTTACTCATAACAGTAAGTAGCTTTTATGTGTATTCATGCTTGGGGTTACTGTCAACATGTAGAAGGGGGTTTTAACATATGAACATGGTGCTAAGTGCTAATATGGCATCATACATTCCTATCATGTTGGCATTCATATATAGCATACATTCATACTTGATTACATTACTTACTTACATATGGATACTTGCATACATGTTTCAATACCTTGCATTACCCACATGCTTGTATTTCATCCATTCATTCATGCATTGCATTCATTCATTCATTCATTCATGCACCTATACATACATATTTGAATACATAATATACTTTCATACATTATATCATTTCTGCATACTCTATATTATATTAAATTCTCTTAACACACACACACACATATATATATACACATGTATACATACATATTTGTACATACAAGGATATACAAAATGCATATGTCGTATAGTAATCTTCTTCTTAAAATCAATACTGTACAAATTAAGCATTCATTAAATTCTAGGATTAAAGTATGTTATAGATATTTGTGTTAGCTTTCCGAAACTTTAAACGGATCGCATTTTCGTGTCCGAAAGCTCCCGAAATCGCAAAAACACCGAAATGCGTTCGTCTTTCGTACAGCTGACACTCAAATAATTTTACAGAAAGTTTCAGAACGAATTTGGCTTATTAAAATATATATTTGGAAAGCTAACTTCGATAGGTTCTTTTAAAAAAAATGGGAGATAAATCGAAGTTTTAAGCTAAAAGTTATGACATTTCTAAGTTGATATTGCTACTAAAAACGTGGATAAATATTATGACGAATTTATGTAGTTTGAGACAAAAGAAACACAAGTATATAACATAATATATCAAGAAATCACTCTCTACACTAATATATATATATGAGACACTATAGAACACATCTCCAATACAAAAATATGAGATTAAACATGTAATAATTCATTCATACATAACAATAACACATAGTGTGTCCAAATTTGGGGTTTTCCCACATGGACACAACCATAACACAAATGACACTCCTATGACCTCCAAATGGACATGAAATGGACACAAATGGAGATACAACCATGGGGGTCATTCCTATGGGTTCAAAATATTCTTATATGCATGTAGGGATGGATTAGAGGAGAGATTATACCTTCCGGAAGAGAGATTCAAAGAAAAATCCTTCCGACGCGACACCGACACGTAGAGATTCTAAAAGGACACGAACGAGCTCCGAATCCTCCCAAACTTGGCTAGCACCCTCTAGCCATGGAGTAGAGGAGAAATGAAGAAGATTTGGTGGAAGAAGGGGTTGATTTGGAGATGAAACCAATGGAGGTTCATCTCTAAATTAATTTGGAGAAGAACAAGAGAGAGAAAGTGGATGAAAACAAATAAATGAATGAGTGACTCACTCCTTATCCCCCCCATAGGTGGCTGCCCAAAAATGGTGAGGTGTCCCCTATTTGAATGTCCAAAATGCCCTCCACTAATCTATTTGATTTAAATTAGGAATGGGTTAAATGTTGAGGTCAATTTAGTCTAGTTTTAAGTCTCTAATTAAACTAAACATACCCATAAATAATTAGTCTAACTACTAACTAAAATTAATATCATGTGGACTAAAATTAATATCATGTGGGCCATGCCTAACTAGTGTGTGGGTCCCACTAGAGTCAAACTACCCCCCGGGTCCTCGTTTCAAGTCGAATTGAGTTGAAATTCGAACCCGACTCAAATAACCCAAAAACAATATCATAAATAATAAAATAAATTTCAACCCCAAAATAATATCATAAATAATAAAATAAATTTTAAAAATATTCAAAAATGTAAAATGACAAAAATATCCCTGTTTCTGAAAACTGGAGGTGACAAATCTATCCATCTTAAAAAAATTTGTCTTCGAAATTAAAACAAAGCAATCACAGGAAATACATACAGAAAACAATCTCATTCAAATACTTTTCAAAAAAAAATCAGCAATAGAAAAATCTCTTTGAGGCACATCAAACATTTATAAATAAAAACTGATACGTGTCTATACGGACACAAAACCATCACAAAATCACACCTATCAAAGGTCAAAATCAACAATCACCAACGCAATAAATATCAAAATAATTCAAAGAGGTCAAATGCAAAATATCCTTAGGCCAAAAATGATATTAAAATATCCTAATCATATGGTTAGGCTCTGGTCAAACAGTCTCTAGGGTTTCACTAGCAAAATATCAAAATCACAAGTCATGATTTTAAATAGTTTTAAAATGATTTAAAAATTAACAAAAATCATATCATGATTTAAATGTCAAATCAATAAATGATTAAAATTACAAAATTTCAAAATTACCCTCATTTTAGAAAACTGGGTGTTACAAGTCTACCCACCTTAGAAAAATTTCGTCCTCGAAATTAAAATGCTCATACTCCTTCTAGGTCAAACACCCCACAATCAAAGTCTCAGAACTTAAACAATCATACGATTTAAAAGGATGACATACAGGATCATGGCATACGGTGGTAGTGAAAGTCTCATCTAGGTATACTAGTCATGCTAAACCAAAACGGTCATAGGGTATCAAAACACACAAGCAATCTAGGGTGCTAAACTATAAAAGATACAAAAATAACAATCATCAAGACTGCAAGGCAGTCTACCATCCTATATGAAAACTGGTACTTATCAAAATAAAATAAAGTTAACTACCATTTATCTAATAAGGGGTACTATTCAAGAAAATCAAAATCAAAAGTTAAAGAATGAAAGCCAATTGCATGGAAATCCAATCACAATATATTTATATATATAGCGTTAGATAGAAAAAAGCTACATTATGTACAAGCTATGTAGTTCTTGTGTGTATGGGTGTATGTGGACATGTTCATATGGTTAGATAATAGGCGTGTGTGTATGTGAAATATACATGAAAGTGCATAGGAGGATTTGGATTTCAAACAATAACTATCAAGTTACACTAATCATGGCATATTGGTTAAACAATCTACAATACACAACTCATTTGCTCATAACATGCATGGCTAACCATATATATATATATATATATATATATATATATATATATATATATATATATATATATATATATATATATATATATAAAGAGTTAGAGATTTAGTTATATATCTATATAAAGAGTTAGAGATTTAGTTATAAAAAATATATATATATATATATATATATATATATATATATATATATATATATATATATATATATATATATATATATATATATATATAAAGAGTTAGAGATTTAGTTATATATCTATATAGATTATAGCATGTATGCATAACTCTATATATATCTATATAGATATATGAACATAACATAGAGAGGAAGGGATATGTTTACATGGCAGTGTATACTAAGTTAGGGTGTGTGTATCCTTGTACAGGGTTATAGCTTAGTATTGAAAGGTTAAATCCAATTCTAGTACAGCATTTACATACAAAATCTGAAAATAAGCTAACATTTAAACCAGTGCAATATTAACATAATGCAGTTTCAGATTTTTAGGGATTTGAAACATCACAACCAACTCAATGCTCTCAACACATCCTAAACATGATGGAGATGAAACCCTAACATACTATCCATACCTTTAGCTACACATACAGTTCAATATTACATATTAAATCTGAAATTGAACTAAACATTTGAAATCAATATAAAAATGTTAACATGTATTCAGTTTTAGGATATTAGAGAAATTTGAACATCAACCAACCCAATATTTATCACAACCTAACATGTAAGAATATGAAACCTAAATTTATATTCCTACATACCACAATATATATAGCTCAAAATATTACATTTTTTAAAAAAAAATAAATAAAACAGCAAATTGAACTAAATATTTGGAATCCAGTATTAAGGGTTAATATGCACACAGTCTTAGATTTGGCAATTTCAAACACAAACTCAATTATTTTTTTTTGAATTGAAACCCTATGTATAACATACATGTGCAGTGATGTAAACATAACTAATAACATAAAATTTATATTTGAATTACAAATTTAAACTGGAAAAGCAGAAAACCAGAAATATTGGGATTTTGACAATTTAAACATCAACATCATATTAATATGTATTTAGATAGGTGGGAAATCAAGTGTAGCATGCATACGTGTCAGACAAAGAGTCTGTATCTACTATATATATATTCTCATATCCCAATAAAAAAAATTAAATTCCATATCAAGACCAATATTTAGATTCCTACCATGATTGCAAAGTAGGTGATTGGTGTAATCAAGACAGTTTTATTATTATTATTTAATACAAGAATAATAGCAAGAAGGAAATAACGATAAAATCTATTCTGCTTATCTATTTAAAGAAGGAACCATTTTGAAACCCAGAGCTAAACTATCAAATCCAAGATAAAGTCTAGCAAAATCATCGATTCATTATATTAAGAAAAAATTCATAGCAAGAAGTTACACAAA
The DNA here is from genome assembly GCA_029216955.1 of Iris pallida. Lineage (NCBI taxonomy): Eukaryota > Viridiplantae > Streptophyta > Magnoliopsida > Asparagales > Iridaceae > Iris > Iris pallida. Next base: position 1,319,337 of record JANAVB010026997.1, read on the forward strand.
GGTTTATAAAAACAGGTAAAGCTACTCTTAAGTTAAATAATGAGAAACAAAACAAAACAAACAAATAACAATTTTTTTTTTTGAAGGACTGAAACAAAAGTAGATAAAATATGTTCAAAAATATTTAAGGTACAATCTGATAATCATATGCGTCTATCCAAAATTATGGTACTCTAAATCCTCGTCATACTAGTAAGCAAGGCTACGATAATCACAGAGTCATCGACTTAGGCACATACCTCTAGAATCATGGTATTTAACATTTTTGCGATGTCGCTAGCTTGGCTGCAAAAACCTTAAATTCCCACACCCGAGAAATATATCCAAAGTCAGACTATATGTCCTCACCATGCTGGCTAATGTGACTGTAGAAGACTAGATTCCATAACTTAGATGACCTAGCCCATATAATTTCATCTTGACAAAAATTAAATTAAATCAACAATGGATATCCAAAAAAAAAATCAAATTATCAACGAACATCAAGATTCAAAAAAATAAACAAAAATCCATCAAGTCATATAAATACAAACTCAAATTTAACAATAAAAAATAAAGATAAATCAAATCAAGGGAAGAAGAGTTTTCAAATCGAAGTTAAAATAAGATTCTCAAGGGTCGTCCCAGGAATCTCTCAAGGGATCCTAACTGTGATTGAGTACCTTCAAAAATATATCCTAATCCTACTGCAGGCTGAGTGGTACTCTAGTTCGAATACCACTACATAAACTCGACCTGCATGGGCCACCACCAAAAACGTGTCACGACCCGCACCCTAGAGTTAGGGCACGAGACGTGGGTACGTCCAGCCTATGCCGCAGTGTCGGCGGTAGAACGCTATCCTAGGTCTCATGCATCTAACAGTATAAGGCTAAGCAGTTTATACTCCCCGAATGGGGGTGACAAAGCAGAATATAAACTCAATCACATCTAAGGTAGAGCATAATGGAAGATAGATAAAACATGAAATCCAAAAGGGATACAGCAGATAGAAGTCTAAGTGTCTAAGATATACAACCCAGAAATATATCTCAAAGCTCAAATACAGTAATCCATAAATACAACTCAAGATAACTGAAAATAAACTATGAGCAAAACCCTAGCTATCTATACAGCCTCTACTGTGTCTCCTCTAGGCTAGCAGGCAACCTCCAGGCTATCTATAAAATTTATCAACAGGTCCAGTCAGGACAGGAGCGAGCACAATACATCTCAACAGTCCATAGCAGGTTAGAAAATATAATCATGCAGTAAAGTAAGATACAGGAACTGAGGAAATACAGTATATAAAAAGAGAGAGAACTGTAATAGAAATATCTACTATAAATAGGGAACTAACAGTGGCTAGTGAGTCAGAGTACAATATAGACATGTAAATGGCATAGGAGATTCTGATGCTACACTATGGAATGATTCTGATGCTACACTACTTGGATATATTCACATGTCTACTTCTACTCTCCCGTACCCCCAATCAATACACAAGGATCCAGCCAAGTTATGTTATGATTCCATACAAAGGCCCCCGAAGGGTGATACGTGGATGTCCCATAAATGGGTGATTCTGGGAATGCCCATAAGTGGGTGATTCAAGGAGACTCTGTGATCATGAGAGTATATATCACAAGTGATCAATGAACCAAGAAGCATAGTGATACACAATGTAAGTGAAACGCACAGAACATGTAATATCCGATGCTCCTAAAGGATAACATCTCAAGAAAGGATCCATATAGTACCAATCCGTGTGACCAACGTGACAGTATCAAGTAAAGTAATTTAAAGCAGGAAAATAATTTTAAGCAGGATATAAAATGATCAGAGAATGTACTCGTCTGCTATCTGAATGTCCAAAGGAAATGTACTGTCCGAGGAGAGGTGTCTGGCTCCTATTTAGAACAGCACAAGTCACAACAAGTCCAAAATGGTAAAGTAAAGCTCTACTATGCATTCTACATGATTCTAGGTCATTCTAGGTCAAAGTCAACTCTTGGTCAACTCTGGTCAACCGTACTAGTCAAACTAGGTTAACTAGGCAGTACTAGGTCTAAACCTAGACTAACAAGTCTCATTAGGCCTAACCAAGCCTATACTAACTCTCACACAAAATCACAAAGCTACACAAGTTATCAAACACACATTATATATATTCATATATATTTTTATTGCAAGCAAGGTGCATAAAGACAAGGAGTGAGTGATACATGAATGTGGATATGGCAAAGTGTACATAGCAGTATAATGTGCTCAAGTGTGAGGGGGTTATGTTAGAAGGATAACATTTAGCAAGGGTTCATTGTGTCACATAGAAGAAATAATATGTAAAGCATAGGTTTAGCATGTGTGTGTGTGGGTGTTAATCATAACAAAAGGGTTTATTTATACATCAAAGGGCTTACTCATAACAGTAAGTAGCTTTTATGTGTATTCATGCTTGGGGTTACTGTCAACATGTAGAAGGGGGTTTTAACATATGAACATGGTGCTAAGTGCTAATATGGCATCATACATTTCTATCATGTTGGTATTCATATATAGCATACATTCATACTTGATTATGTTACTTACTTACATATGGATACTTGCATACATGTTTCAATACCTTGCATTACCCACATGCTTGTATTTCATCCATTCATTCATACATTGCATTCATTCATTCATTCATGCACCTATACATACATATTTGAATACATAATATACTTTCATACATTATATCATTTATGCATACTCTATATTATATTACATTCTCTTAACACACACACACACATATATATATATATATATATATATATATATATATATATATATATATATATATATATATATATATATATATATATATATATATATACACATGCATACATACATATTTGTACATACAAGGATATACAAAATGCATATGTCGTATAGTAATCTTCTACTTAAAATCAATACTGTACAAATTAGGCATTCATTAAATTCTAGGATTAAAGTATGTTATAGATATTTGTGTTAGCTTTTCGAAACTTTAAACGGATCGCATTTTCGTGTCCGGAAGCTCCCGAAATCGCAAAAACACCGAAACGCGTTCGTCTTTCGTACAGCTGACACTCAAATAATTTTACAAAAAGTTTCAGAACGAATTTAGCTTATTAAAATATATATTTGGAAAGCTAACTTCGATACGGTTCTTTTAAAAAAAAATAGGAGATAAATCAAAGTTTTAAGCTAAAAGTTATGACATTTCTAAGTTGCTATTGCTACTAAAAACGTGGATAAATATTATGACGAATTTAGGTAGTTTGAGACAAAAGAAACACAAGTATATAACATAATATATCAAGAACTCACTCTCTATACTAATATATATATATATATATATGAGACACTATAGAACACATCTCCAATACAAAAATATGAGATTAAACATGTAATAATTCATTCATACATAACAACAACACATAGTGTGTCCAAATTTGGGGTTTTCCCACATGGACACAACCACAACACAAATGACACTCCTATGACCTCCAAATGGACACGAAATGGACACAAATGGAGATACAACCATGGGAGTCATTCCTATGGGTTCAAAATATTCCTATATGCATGTAGGGATGGATTAAAGGAGAGATTATACCTTCCGGAAGAGAAATTCAAAGGAAAATCCTTCCGACACGACACCGACACGTAGAGATTCTAAAAGGACACGAACGAGCTCCGAATCCTCCTAAACTTGGCTAGCACCCTCTAACCATGGAGTAGAAGGGGTTGATTTGGAGATGAAATCAATGGAGGTTCATATCTAAATTAATTTGGGGAAGAATAAGAGAGAGAAAGTGGATGAAAACAAATGAATGAAGGAGTGACTCACTCCTTATCCCCCCATAGGTGGCTGCCCAAAAATGGTGAGGTGTCCCCTATTTGAATGTCCAAAATGCCCTCCACTAATCTAATTGATTTAAATTAGGAATAGGTTAAATGTTGAGGTCAATTTAGTCTAGTTTTAAGTCTCTAATTAAACTAAACGTACCCATAAATAATTAGTCTAACTACTAACTAAAATTAATATTATTTGGACTAAAATTAATATCATGTAGGCCATGCCTAACTAGTGTGTGGGTTCCACTAGAGTCAAACTACCCCCCCGGGTCCCCGTTTCAAGTCAGATTGAGTTGAAATTCGAACCCGACTCAAATAACCCCAAAACAATATCATAAATAATAAAATAAATTTCAACCCCAAAATAATATCATAAATAATAAAATAAAATTTAAAAATATTCAAAAATATAAAATAACAAAAATATCCTATTTCTGAAAACTGGGGGTGACAATTTAGATACGAGTTCAAAATCTAGATAAGTTTAGGAATCCCGTCGAAATTATATTAAAAGATAACAATCTAAAAAATAGAAGGATAAGAAAGGAAGGGAGAATTACCGATTTATTGAGAAGATTGTGGCTAGGAATAAGCACAAATCAATTTAAAAACTTAATAGTTGTATGTCAATAAGACGTAGTCTCTATGGTATTCGAAACTCGTAAACATACTCGAAGTCATTTTACCGAGAATTTATGCCTCGCCAGTGTACAGCTAGCTGTATTAAACCCTTGGTTCCACAACTCAAGCTATGTTGCGATAACGAATACTCTATCAACTCTATCTAATCTTGACATAACAACTCAAGGATGAAATTAGACGACCAAGACATAATTTTAATAATGTTCAATCACCCACACTTACTTGAAATTATTTTAACTTAGGGGTCATGCCACGCCAGTGCGCTGCTGGCTGCAGTGAATCCGCAGCCTCGATAATTCAAGTAAGTGACGACAGTGCGCTGCTGTCTTGCCATCGTAAGTTATCAAAATTATTCCAACGATATCTCCAAGAATATCAAAGGAGTTTAAAATATCATACAAGTTGATAAAGATAGAAAAGTGCAAGTATCTGTTCTTCAAGCATAAGATCAGCTTCTTGAAAGGAAAACAATTGGTTAGGAAGGATAATGATCGAAGTCAAAATAAGTAAAAATCTTATAATCCGTATTTCACGGATATTCAATATTCAACGATTGAGAGGAAACTTTTGAATCCAAAAACTTAATTCGAGGTTAATAGACAATTGAGTGAGAAGTTATTTTAAAAATAACTCCGTAGGTCCAAGGAAAAGAATATAAGTGATACGAACTTATGATATGGCGATGTTTTAGAGAAGACATAAGATGAAGATGTACAAATGATCATGATTAAGGAGAAAATGACCGAAGGCAAAAGAAATATAAACTTAAATTTATATTTCTCTAATATTCGAGATCGAGAAAAACTATGTATAAAGCATTATGTCTATCTATTATGAATATATTTATACACAAATATATATGTATAGCCTAAGTAAATCCCAAAAATCCTAAAATATCATTCTAAGAGAAGGTTATCCTATTTCCAAGTAAAATACAAATTTAAATAGCAATAATACATATATTATATTCAATATATAATTTATAAAAATTATTCACGATACTAGAAATGGACTACCAATATATATACACATCTACATATCTATATGGACGACGTTGGTCGCACTACATGACCACCAGGACTTGGGTTGGTTTCGGGCTAGTTTGGAACAACCAGGTCTTCTAAAAGCCAATAATCTTAATAATAAGTAATTAAATTATTCCTAGGGTCATGTCACAATTTGGCCTGGTTTTCCTAGTTAGTACACACCTATGACTCGACCTTCTCTACCATGGCTAGAACACTAGTCAAAGCACTCGACCACACTCTCAGTGCCAAAATTCTTGGTTATCTTGCACTCCAAAACTTAACCGTGACTAAGGCCATCTATAATAAATATTTATAAAATCCTAAAATTACATTTTAATTCAAACAAATAAATAAAATGATACTTTCCAAACTTTCAGAAAGAGGGGTTACGAATCTACCCACTTTAGAAATACTATCGAATCAGAATACATTAGTGCATCCTTCTATGAAAATCATCTAATAGGATTTAGAATTCGATGAGGCCTATATAGCAACCTTAACTACCCAACTGTCAGAATAAATAGGGACTCCTTGTCCTAACCATTCTCCTAAAATTGACTTACTCCTAGTTGTGAATGAGCATTTCCTAGTCGCAGGCTCGCAGTAGTACGACTAATTTGGTACTACCATGAGTCGCACAATTTACGAAAACAGACCTGTATGGGCCACCACAAAAACTTGCCACGACTTGTACCCATTTTTCGGATACGAGACGTGTCCAAACCAGCCTACGCCGCAGAGTCGGCGGTAGAACGCTGTCACGGCCAAGATGCTCAAAATCACAAAATATAATATTTATTGCCCATTCACATTTCTAAAATTTATTACAATAGTTACAAGATTTATATTTGAAAGAAAATACAAATTCTTACACATATTTGAAAGGGCTACAACATCTATCTAAAGTCAAAGTTTTTGCCTGCAAGTACACCCGTATCTTCCAATGCTAAGTGAATCCACAGCTAACCTAAAAAATATTGGTTTTCAATTAGGAATGGAACAAGCACACAAATCGACGGCAATGCAAAAACATAATAGAATTCACAAGTCATGAAAATAACACATGGGAAAGGAAACTAGAAGGTAACTGATTTCGTGGCATGACCAGAAAGAAAGTAGATAACACTACCACATGATGTATCCACTAAACGAGCATGTAAATAGGGTGACATGGCAATCAAGAAAAAAAAATAAAAGACCACTATCTATGTATTTTGAAATATCAGTTTCGACATGTAAACGGCTAGGGGGTAAATCCGGCACCCCGCACGTGAATCGTGCGACTGATATCAGGCAAGAATAGACATTTTGGGATATTTCTTGGTAGTCCACATGTCTACTAAAATATTTTTCCGTCCAGCTAGTACTCTTAGAATCAAGTCGCAAGCATGGTAATCATGTAAATGACAGTCAAGAGGTACAACAAATTCATGATACTAATCTCTATATGACAAGCATGTCAACAAGCAGCAAGACATATGTATAAACATGAAACGTAAAAACTACTATGAATCGAAAAGCAATCAGAAAGTGCACTTGCCTGAGGTCCTGTGCCCGATAATACTATACCACTCAGTGAGCCACAACAGTCATCACATGCAAAAGTCTCCGGATGCTGAAATAAACATTACCAATATTTTTAGAATAGTCAAATTAGCTAGAATTGCCTGTCCTTAAGTCCAATTATGGACATAAGAGCAAAACAGTAATTTTGGGTCAAACGGTGTCCGTCGTTGGATCCGCTTTGCACCGAAAAGTGTGCCAAAGTCAATGGTCACTAAAGTCATCAAACTATATGTCTACGGATTTGTTTTGATGATACGAACCCAACCGTATATCCAAAGTTGGATTCCGGCCGGCCGTGCGCAAAATTGCCTGTTGAATCGGACCGTGGGGCCCGCAAAGCGGCGATCCGATCAACTGTCTAAAAAACGGACCAAACTTGCCATACAGGACCAAAAAAATGATACGGTCCTGTTGGCGTAAGTTTCGTTTCGATTTGATGAACGTGCACAAAGTAATTAGGAAATTTACAGAGAGGTCGATACGGTGAATTTCGACGGATACGTATCAAATTCGTCGCGCACATGCAACCAATTTAAATTCTGTCAAAGCACACACATCTGCGAAGTCGATACGCACCTTTCGATGCTTTTGATTCACGATCAAGTCACCCGGTTTGGCGGGACGCACGTGGTATCGGAGGTTTTTCCTAAAATTTTATATTTTCGAAAACTGTTTTTCATGATTTTGGAATTCGATTTTCTCGTTGTACAGTCAACGAATTTTATTTCTATAAAATGGGTTTTAAAGCCCTATATGTTGTCGATAACTGTGTTCAAGTAGAATTTCTAATCTGGTACTAGATTGATCGAAATCGATCTTCAAACGTGGATATATGGACTGTTATTTGCTCTGTTTTCGAACAGGTTTTTATCGAACTTTGGTTCAATTTTCCATGGATTTGTAAGAGGTTCTATTCCGATCTATTTATTGGAATATGAAGTTGGTAGGGTTGTCGACAAACTTGCGAAGGAGGATCGAAAAATGATCGACTTTATGCGACGAATCGTCGCTGCGAAATCAGCCCAAGGCTGCACGCTACTGCTGTCCTCCCCTGTTCTGTCCGCTGTTGTGGCCACCGCGCACGGCGCTGGCCTGCTGGTGGCCGCGCACGGCACATGCGCGTGTAGGCGGCAGTATGGCACGCGCAAGATGGGGGCTGGCCGGAGGTAGGTTAGGGTTTCGACGTAGCTTCTCCCTCGATCTCTCTACATACATATATATATATATACTCCGCTACCAGGGGAGGGGGTTGGCCTATGCAGGCCCGATCGGCTGGGGTTTTTTTTTTGGGTTTATTATTATTTTCTTTTTATTATTTTTTCAATAGTTTGTTTTTTTATATATATTAGCTAAATATATATATAACGATATATATTATATACACTTAGACATACATCCCTATATATATATATATATATATATATATATATATATATATATATATATATATTATATATATATATATATATATATATATATATATATATAATATAATATATATATATATATAATATAATATTATATATATATATATATATATATATATATATATACATATATATATATAATATATATATATATATATATATATATATATATATATATATATATATATATATATATTATACACACACACACACAAAAAAAAAAAAAAAAAAATATATATATATATATATATATATATATATATATATATATATATATATATATATATATATATATATATATATATATATATATATATATATACACACATTATATACGTAAAAAAATACACATTATATACATATATATTTATTTATATATAAAAACCATTAGCTAACCACATATACAATATTTATATTTAATATCTTATTATTTCATTTATATATTATATCTATGCTTATTCTTATATAATAAACTCCATAAAACCTCAATAATAATTTATTTCTAGTGTAGGGTCTACCTATATAAATATGAACACATATATTATAACATTTATTTGATAATAAATAATATAACCAATAATAGTAAAATAATATTATATAATAATAACATCAACAACATTAAGAATAATAATATTCCTAATAACAACTGAAATTAACAAATAATGGATATAATAGTTTTTGGTGAACTTACCAAACACACCCTTGATTTGGCTCCAGGAAATCGTAACAATACTCTAAAATACCCTCTGATTTTATTAATATCCACATTATACGTATAATTTATATTTAGAAAATATTTAGCATTTCCCAAAAATATATACAAAGTATTTGCACATACATAAATACGCTTACATGGGCATCTTTGGTCTCGCTGCATGCCCACATGGGCTTGGCCCGGTCCGGGTCCAGTCCGGACTAAATTGGCATAACCGGGTTTCCTAAAAGTCAATAATCTAAATAATAAATAATTAAAACGTCTTTAAAGGTTAAGTCGCAACTTGGCCTGGTTTTCCTAGTTAGGACACACTTATGGCTTGGCATTCCCCTACCATGGCTAAACACTAGTCAAAGCACGTAATAACGCTATCTGTGCCACGATTTCTAGTCATCTTGTACTCCAATCCTAACCATGACTTAGGACCTTTAATAATAATCAATAAATTAAATATTTATAAAACTAAAAATCACAATTCAAATAAAATAAAATAAATATATATTAGAATTTTAGGAAGGGGGATTACACCTACCAGAAGCGCTCAATGTAGGCCCGGACGGTCTCCTTCTCTTTCTGGGTAAGCTCCATAAGAGAAGACATAATCATGTCTTTTTGCCGTCATAGAATCGAGAAAGGAACAGACATTTCAAATCTTCAAAGGAAGAGATGGAGTTGTCAGGGAGGCTGCAATACCAGTCGTAAGCTACCCCTTTTAGTGCCCCAATGAATAAACTCGTGAATAGGGCATCCTCTTTTGGTAGGTGTCCCGTTATAGAGTGAAAGTAAGTCAGGTATTGACAGGGAGACTCCTTCCCATCAAACGGTATGAGTGACTGTGGTTTATACTTGGGAGGATAAACCACATTGTTCTACTCAGGAGGATAGGGTTGCCGGATTCCAAGCTTCTGGCATTCCTCATGTTTGTCTTTTGCCTCAAAACGATGATCTAGGAGCAGGTGTCTAAGGCATGGTACGAGTTCACGTCCTAGGGAGCTGATGTACGGGGTATAGTGTGATAAACTATCCCCGAGGATACCTGTTGAGGGGGTACATTCAATTCTCCATTAGCCCCTGGATCGGGACTGGCTGATAGAGGAGCCCCTATCGAAGGTTGGGCTGTTAGAGTATTCCAGATCTCGAATATCATCTGAGTCAAGGACTGCATGGTAGTGGAAAGAGTTTTTCCTTTTCCAAACTATCTATACGGCGTACGAGATCCGAAGCTGAAGTATCTCCCTCTTCTTCCTTGCCATCCCCTGTCATGTAGACATACATGATGTGAGACAACGTGGATGGATTGGTCGACGCTTTACTTTCAACCTCGCTTTCTTGTGGAAAGGTTGGCATATGTGCGTCTTTCTCTGACCCTTCGAATAGGCTACCCCCAGCCATATTGGTGTCAGCTTCTGGGTAGGTACCCTCCTCCTCGAAGGAGGTTGTTGTCGGTAGTCGGGGCCTGGTCAGCTCCAGCTTGCACCGTTGATGCAGCTTTTATCCTTAACCGAGTACTCTGATATCCTGGTCGGGACTATTGCTTTGTTTCCCTTTGGCCGACTTTTGGATGAGTTAGCTGAGGCTGGAGGGTTGGTGGTTTTTTGCTTTTCTCCCAGGCACAGGAGAGTTGGAGACGACACAATCAATTGGCACCGTCTTTCTGAGGTAACGTCGGGCAGGTGCGGTAGGTTACAATCGCTAGAATACGGACTACCTTGGTGGTGCAGCTACTGCTTTACAACAGCAGCAGTTGATGGTGACCGTAGCGCAAGTGTACCCCACGAGGGACGCATTGTGCATATAGGTCATCTCTCCTGATCTATATCTGTGAGTGATCACATTATGCAGATCATGTGAGGAGAGTTTCATATTCGTACCCCTCTCAGGCACATGGTAGGGCCAAGCGTCGGGGTGGTCATATGAATGTTGTGCCCCCTAATCTAGTTTCAGCACATGAAATGTGCCTAAATCGTTGGTGGAAGAGCAACATGTATTACGAATGGAACCCATTTCATGCACACGGCCTACGTGGGCACATGGGTTCAGAGTCGCAAGATTCGCCCCACCCAGCATGGTTCCATACACAGGAGATACGCCCAAGTGGGAAGGGGGCTTCGAGAGTTGACTTACTGCTGGTATCGAAGCACCCGAATCGACTCTGTATAGCTTTCCATCAGCTGCGTGCATGACTTTCAGCGGGCATTGCTGGTCCGCTGTTGGCATAACACGTTGATGGCGCATGACCCGTGCTGCCTTGGACTTCTTTGTACTAGCCCATGAAGGCGCATAGTACTCAAAATCCAACTTTTTCTCATCGTGACAGCGAGTGATTCTGTCAAAGACAGAGTGCTTTCCTTGCTAAGCAGAGTTCATGCACGGGAGAGAAGTTGCGTCCTTGTTCCATTGGCACATCTTCTTCGACTAAAAGGAGAGGGTTGGAAGCTGCATTCAGCCCTGTGCTTCCCTGGCAGATGTGCTACACCAGTAGCAACGTCTTGTTTGCTGAGAACGTCAGCAGGAAGGATTGGCTGTGCCAGCACAGTTCCTTCCATTGTGGTGCTCGGTACATCGCCTTTGTGCACCCAGACTTGTCAAGTCTTCTTCGGCTTCGACAGCCACTTTGAAAGACTCGTACTGTCTTCGGAGATAAACTCCTCGTACGCCTGGTGATTGAGGCATACCACTAGTATCTTCTGGGAGGAGCTGAGCTTGTTTTCGTCAGACTGCGACACGACCTTCTTGTTGGAAGAGAAAATGGTCCCCAGTAGAGTCGCCAGCTTACTTGCTATTAAAAGTATTAGAGAAAACTTTTATATAATAACAAACAAAATAGAGTACAATAAAGAATTTCGAAGGAATCCTTGGATTACACTTTTTATTTTATCTGGGAACCATAGTGATGGAGAGGTGATTCTTTACTCCTTGGTGATCTGACAACGATCTCGAACTCTCTGAAAGTCTGGGTTGCTCTAGAACGGGCGGTGACTTGAAGAGGATTGAAATGCTTGTAAGTACCCCCGGATGCTAAAGTGGTTAAAAAGTTGAAGAATCGAAGAAGACTGAATGACGGAATGATCCTTCTTTTTATAGGCAATGGAGTGATCCGTTTATGCGCGTATGGAGATTTTGCACGTAGGGACGCCACATGTCTGACTTTGTTGAGCACATGGACGATGCGGTGGAGAGCTGGAGCTAAATCTGTTTGAACTACACCATTGGGATACGGAGGAGCTGACACGTAGCAGTTTGCTGAGATTTGGTTGTTGCTGAGATCTTGGGTGGTTGGCACCTATTCGTAGGCAGAACTGAGTCAATGACACGTGGCGCGTGTCCATTTCTCAAAGATCTTGGATTTGGTGTAGGGTGATCTGCTTGGATGCGCCTAGGAACTGTGCATGATAAGACTTGTCATCTAACTTTTTGGGGTCAATAGCAAGTCTGGATGCATGACTTTTGAGGCGCATGCAGAGCTTGGGTGCATGGCTGCTATGGCACATGCGAGTGATCAGTCTGCCACGTGGCAGAGCACAGTCGTAACCATGAGTGATGATTGCGTCTCTTCGTTTTCTGTAAAAGCTGACTGCTCAGACTTTGAGACGCGTGCTGCTGTCATTTTTGTTATTTAGCATTAAATGCTTTGATGGATGGAGAACTCAAGCGGGTGTATCAGACGTGCAGCGCATGGAGCTGACAAGCACATAAGCTGCGTGGGGCATCTCCTTTGGTCAGCTTTGTTGAGTTTTTCGAGGCTTGAATTGATGACTCTTGGCTTAGCTGAATTTGAGATGGCGGATTTATCACCACTAATGTAGGTTCATTGCACCGACTTCTGGAAAGTTGCCACTTTGCGCATGGATGTCCAAGCTTTAGCCCATAAATATATGTGTTCGTGGTGAAGAGAGTTTGCTAATTCTCATTTCACCCAACTTTTCGTTGAGATGAACTAGACTGATCCTCCTCCTTGGCAAGATGTTGCACTGCAGGTTGTGGATCTCCTCGTTCAAAGAAGCCTTGATTTTGATGATAAACTCCTTCAAAAGACTGAGATGCGCTGAGAGAGCTATGGACAGAACAGTTCATGTTTGTGCCCTTCGTTGACGGTGTTCTTATATACGACAGCATTGGGTGGCTGTTGCATGCAAAGATCGGGGTCATCGTGCCCCAAATTTTGTTAGGCTGAAAAAGACGTCGGGTTTGGATTGATTGCCAACCCGCGTTCTGCTCAATAACTGCTTTATTAGCTGAAGCACTCATGTGTTGACGAGGAAGTGATTCGCTCTGATGAGGAGAAATGATGCGCCTATGCTGAGGCGCCAGATCAATGCACCTATCTGAGACGTCAGAGTGATGCACTTAGTTGTAGAGCTTTAGACTAGGCTTTTTATAATAGAAAAAGTCATGTAATAGATTTCCATATAAATAAAATCCTTTTTTATGTTCTTTTATCCTTGCTGTCTTTGACCAATGCACCTATATTTGTCTTGTGTATTTGGCGCATGATGTGTGTGGCGCATAAGAATTTTAGTCCTAGGATGCGCCTGAAATTCTATACTTCTACACTATGGACTGGGTTCGGATGACACATACTAGCCTTAATAGAGGAGTCACGTCATCGGGAAATTGGACTTTGTTTATCTCGACTAATGCTTCGTCGTTGTCCGGCATATGGAAGTATTCACAAAGGTCAGTCGAGTTAAACTCAATTTCTTTTCCGACGACACAAGAATAAATGATGCCATCATCTTTTACTTGCATATTACAGTAAAACACACAAACAACATTGCCATAAATTTTACTATATGTCTCAAAATAATCTCAGAGTCCAAAGTGTTCAAAGGTGGAAGCATACTCCGAAAAGATAGTAAAATTTACCAATCGCCCTTGGCAAATTTCCCGGTATCAAAAAGAGGTAAACCAAGACTTAGATATTTCCAAAGATGGAAATAAATTCGTGTCAAATTTCTCGTCATCGGTAGGACGAACGGGACAGAACACGTTGACGGGTTCGTATTCCAAAGTAGAAGATGAAGTCGCAGACTCTCCCTTCTTTCTCTTGAAGAGCTTGGGGGCCATGGAATTGAAAAGAGAGAAAGAAAGAGATATACCTCAAAAAGAATAGGAAGATGAGTAGAGAACACCTTCTTGAGCCTAGATCTAAGGAGAAAGAAGATTAAAAGCTATGGTTGGGGAATACCAAACTAGGGTTTATGGATTTTTTGCTCGGGTGAGGAGGAAACATGGAGAAGATGAAGTATATATAAGAACTAGGGTCGGCTAGAGCTGTTCTGGAAATTTGAAATAACGCCAACCGAGTTCGGCCCGAACTCCGTTAGAACTCGGGCCGAGTTCTGTCCGAGTTTGGCCACTTGAATTTTTTAATTCATTTTATGAATAATGAATAATAAATGTACTCAAGAACTTTTAATTCTTTGATTGATTAATATTCATTAATTTGGTTTAGCTGTAGGGGCCAGATCCCAGGTAGCGGTAGTCCGAAGACACTTGGAACCATGTCGCTTAGACTTTTACGTCTTTTTGACAGAAGGGCAATTTTGGCTTGTACCCAAAGTAACTTTAATTAATGATTCTCGAAATCTCAAGTTTTAAGTAAGTTTATTAAACATAACTCATTATGAATCTGAAAATTCAAGTGTCACTACCACTTTTCTAGCTTGAGGGTATTTGGTCATTTTTAAAATTTTGGAATTATTTGGAATTTATTATTATTAATTATAATTATTAGAATTTTTAAGTGATTTTTAGTATAATTAATTTGGTGCTATTCTAGACTTTGACTAGTGTTGACTTGGAGACTGTCCTAGAAGCTAACCTAGGTAATGACTACTTGGTTAGAGTGTGTAACCCTAGCTTGACCTAAGTTAGTGATATTTAACCAATTAGAACTTATTTGGAGAGATTAGAAATTGATTAGGCTAGCTAATGGCTTGTGATTTCACAAGTCATGATTAGTGACTTTGGCCCAAGGAGGCCCATAGACCACTTGTAGAGTCCTAACCCTAGCCCAATCCACCTATGGCCGGCCAAGCCTATCCCTCCTCTATTTAATGCCTCCTAGAATTTAGGGCTAGCCTCCCTTAGAAATATTTGCAAGTTTAAGAAAGAGGTAAGTCTCCATCTTCATTAATTCATAGGAATTTTTATTTAATTCCTTTTTTTCCCCGAACCAATTGCAATAGGTCCTAAATTTATTCTGCTTGCTGTTGGTATTGAGAAATTTCAGGGGAGAAACAATTTGGAAGAGTTTTGGAGGCTTGAGGATCCACACAAAGGGGCTTTTTGAGCCTTTACAAACCCTAGGTAATATTCTAATCCTCACCATGAAATGTTGTTACTGCATATCTAGGAAGCCCTAGGCCTAAACTAACTGTAGGACTAGCTAACCCTAGGTTTCGAGTCCGATACGTGTCCGTATCGGACACGTATCAGTCCATGTATATAGGTGTTTGATGAAATGTCCCAAAGGGCATTTCGATTTGTTTTCTGAAATGTATTTGAATAGAAATTTAGGTTTTAACCTTGCTTAGTGATTTCTAGTGTTCTGAGTTGATTTCGGTGGCATGTCGTGTCGCAACGGATATGGGAACACGCAGTTGCACTCGCGCGCGCGCACAGATTTCCTTGCCCTGCTGCTCGGGGTTATTTGTGCAGTGGATACGCCACTAGGATACGTGATACTTGACACACACGATGGGGCATCCACTGACACCACGTGTGTCAAGTTACACGACCTCTCGTGTCGTGTCAGACACGATATCGTGCGTGCACGGGGCGCACGCTGTGCGTATCAGTGTGCTATTTGTTTCCCTATTTTCAATTCAGTTTTAATGTTTTTAAATAGTGATTTTAATTGTTAATTTGATCCTAAATATGATGTATGACATATGTTAGAATTTATTTACATGTTAGTTTAGATTTTGATATGGGATTTGAAATCGAATGGGGCTAAATTCATGTTCACTGATATACATTACTGATACTATGATACATAGGACTGATACTTGGCTTTTTCCTATTTCCTAAACACTTAATCCCAGTTTTAGTGATGTTTTCTCACTGTTAATTACCCCCATATGTTTGTAGTTCATGTTTAGCTAAGTATTTCAATTCGATTAAGCTTTATGATGTGTGAATTGGAAATTAGACTTTGTGTTGGGTTTGGGAATGCAGGAAACTGAGAGTTGTTTCCTTTTCTATTTTAAACTGAAACTGAATTGAGTTATAGATATATGGGTAACCTTCAACTGTTGATATTTTCCAGTTTTCACCATGGTTAGCTACTGTTAAATCCTGAACCTTCCATTGCTAATTTCAACTTGGTTTCATTCTTGCTCACTGCAAATGGTTTCACTATTTTGTAAATGACTGATTTTATATGTTAGCTCACTGAGAATTGGTTTACATTCCTACTTCTTAAACTAAATTGAATGACCTATTAATGTGAATTCTCATGCAAGTATTAGTGTCTTATGTTGAATTTGAAGGATTGAATCCTTCCTTATCTAGATTGGTCACATATATCAACTGATTTGTTTTCATGTACTGTCAATCCCTGTTTTCATTGCCCACACTAATGTATTTCCCTGTTCCTTTAACACTTCACTGTTTTTCCAAGTATTCACTGTTTCCATATCACCCACTGCACACAATGTCACAATGTGCACAGGTTATATAACACACACAGGGTTGTCATTCCCTGATTTCCCTATTTCCCTATAGACAGTATACACTGTTTTGGTTCAATTATAACTGTAGGTGAACCAATGTTTAGCCATTGTTTTCTTTAACATTTCACTGTTTATTGATTTCCAGGATATCACTCTCACCCTCATACCCTCATGTGACACTCTTGACACACACACACACACTTGGACACATACATGTGTCCTTCCTATTCTTTATATATATGTGAAGGTATATATATATATATATATATATATATATATATATATATATATATATACATCTCAAATTATATATATATATATATATATATATATATATATATATAATTTGAGATGTATATATATATATATATATATATATATATATATATATATATATATATATATATATATATATATATATATATCCTATATATTATATAATTTGTGTGTACTATTATATATATTAGATATATATGTATGTGTGGTACATAAAGGTAACCTATATACTATTGTGTAATTTCTATATTAGATATATAAATATATCAATATGTGTATTATTTTAGAAATAGATTTTGACATGTGGTCATGTGATTTGTGGGTTGGTTTAGGCATGATAACCTATAGCCTAGGCTCTTAGCCTATGGGTGTATCTGTTTGTCAGTATAGAGTCTAGTTAGACTTGTGTAGCCTTGTTAGACCTAGAATAGACTAGTTAGACTAGTATAGACTTGTTTGACTTAGGTTTGACCTAGTTGACCTAGTTTGACTTCTAGGGTTGACCAGAGTTGACCAAGAGTTGACTTTGGTCTAGATTGACCAAGATTCATGTAAAATGCATTGTAGTGCATCTTATTACCATTCTGGACTTGTTGTGACTTGTACTGTTGAGCCAGACACCACTCCTCGGACAATACTTTCATCTTGGACATTCAGATAGTAGGCGAGTACATTTTCTGATCTTTTTATACCTGTCTGGACTATACTCTTGCTCTAGATTACTTTACTTGATGCTGACACGTATCTTCACGGATTAGTACTATATGGATCCTTTCCTGAGATGTTATCCCTCTACGGGTGCATCGGATATTTCATGTTCATGTACTTTATCATGTGCATCAGGTACTCTTTGTACTCGTACTAGTTCATGTATTTACATGTTCTCATGTGCTTTCATGTACTATCATGTGCCTCATGTACTACTCATTACATGAGTTCACGTATCTTTAGCTGTATTCATGTGCCAATAACGTAACTTGAATGGATCCTTGTGTATTGATTGGGGCGGGGTGAGTAGAATTGGTTATGTGATCATTATCCCTAGTAGGTATTCATGTGCTTCTTAGTTGTATTTATGTGCTCCTAAGCCGTTTACATAACCATATTGTATTCTAAATCACTTAGCCACTTACAGTCTTTACTTATCATGTATTACTTTCAGCTATAAAATATCTCTTATTTACTCGTACTTCCTTTTCAGCATTTCCTGTATTTTACACTATTGTATGCTTTATACTCCTAACATGTTATGAACTGTTTGAGAGATATGTGCTCGTTCCCGTCCTGATTGGACCTGTTGTAAATTTTATAGAGGACGAGGAGGAGGCCTGCTTAGATACTTTCTATGGGACAGCCTTAGAGGACACTTGCGATCCGGACTTCCAGTCGGATCCCTTAGCTGTAGAGACTGTTGCTCTATAGATATCTTTATCTTATTTCATAGTATTAGAGATTGAGTTGTATATTTGGATCTGTATTATTTCTGGATGTTAGTGGAGTTTATCTAGACACTTAGCTTCCTCTTTATTTGTATTTCCTGTGGATTTGGATCTTGTATCTTTTATATCATTCTATCTTATCGCATTCTACCTTAGATGTGATTGAGATATATATTCTGTTATGTCACCCCCATTCGGAGAGTATAACTGTTTATCACCTTAAACTGTTAGATGTTGTGACCTAGGACAGCGTTTCTACCGCCGACACTGCGGCGTAGGCTGGACGTACCCACGTCTCGTGCCCTTACTCTAGGGTGCGGGTCGTGACACGTTTTCGGTGGTGGCCCATGCAGGTCTAGATTATAAAAATAGTAGTATTCGAACTAGAATATCGCTGCAGCCTGCAGTAGGAATTAGTAAAAATTTTGAAGGTACTCAATCACACTAGGAAAATTCCTTATCAGATTCCATATATCCATTTTGCTGGTTATTGTCTTCCTTTGAAACTTAAACTGTCCTCCTTTGATATTTCGATTCATTCTCAGTAATTGTTTCTGTTTGATCTGTGTCTCCAGGATGGTTGAGACGAGATCGCATCGCCCTGGACTGGGAGATGCTGAAGAGGGGTCTAGTACCTCTCGACCTCAGCAGCAGCCAGCTCCCGGTACCACAGGGCCAGTGCAGCCCTCAGGAGTCGGTGTCTCTGCAGCTTTTGGAGGAGCACCTCCACCAGTCAAGAGGTCGAGCATTATGATTCCTGAGATCCTTCCACCACAGCAGCCTCCGCCTGCAGGGTTGGTAGATACTGCACATCTCTTCTCCTTCGTGGAAAGGATTCTGGAGTCCCACCAGCAGCAGCAGACGAGGCAGACTGCCGATTTCCGTCAGGGGATCGACGAGGTACACCAGCTGGTTCGCACTACAGTCGAGATGGTTACTGCTCAGGGGGCCCAGCAGCAGCCCTGTCGGAGGGAGAAGGACATACAGGACTTTCAGAAGATGCATCCCAGAGAGTTCTTCGACACAGAGGGCATCCATTATGCAGACGACTGGATAGAGCATATCGAGGAGATCTTCCGACTGGCAGAGATACCAGATCGACTCCAGATCGAGGCGGCGGGCAGTCAGATGCAGGACTTAGCCCGTGCGTGGTATCAGACAGATCCCAGGATGGGAGTTGAGGGCCAGACTTGGGCCCAGTTCAAGGAGCCGTTTAAGGAGCAGTTCTTTTCTGATGTGGCCTTGGGAGGTATCGAGGCACAGTTCGAGGGTCTGGTTTAGGGGAACCAGACGGTAGCTGAGTATGCTGGAAAGTTTTGTAGACTGGCCCGTTTCATAAATGACTTGACTGAGAAGACGAAGGCGAGGAAGTTTTGCCGAGGCTTGATTAGAGAGGTTCGGTCGCTGATTAAGAGCGACCGGAACGCTACATTTGTTGAAATATTTTCTGGGACTATGGCGGCGGAAGACGACCTAGGGTTGAAGCAGAAGAGGGGTCGTGACTTCCAGGGTGGTAGCAGCAGTCAGGGTCAGGCCAAGAGGCCCCACATCAAGCAGCACTTTCAGCAGCAGAGGCCAGTTCAGCAGTATCAGCAGCAGGGTCATGCACATTTTCAGCAGGTACAGCAAAAGCAGAGGCATCAGCAGCAGGCACCCCGTCAGCAGAAGGTAGTCGTTTGTGCCTTCTGCAAGAAGCCGGGGCATATGATCCATGAGTGCAGGAAGAAAACTAGGCAAGTACCTACTTTGTGGTGCGGGAGATCACCAGTTGAGGGATTGCCTTGGGGCTTTTGGACGAGGAGCTCAGGGAGGTAGAGCCAAGGCTCCAGCAGGCCAGCAGAGGGGACCAGCCCTGTAGACCCAGCAGCAGAGGTTCCATCAGCACCAGCAGCAGGCACGAGGTGGACAGCAGGGGCGAGCTTTCGCCATGGCGGCTGAGGATGCAGAGGCCATCGGAGAGCTGATAGCCGGTTCAGTTCTTCTCGACTCCCTTCTAGCATTTGCACTCTTCGATTCCGGGGCTTCCCACAGCTTTGTGTCAGTATCGTATGCTATTAGACACAGTCTGGTTTCTGAACCATTGCCTAGGACCTGCAAGATCACGACCGGGGTGGGGTCATCCTCGTGAGTGATGTTTGCAGAGGACGGAGCGTCATATTGGGAGGCCGAGAGTTGGGAGTGAGTTTACTCGTTATGCCACTACCGAACTACGATATTATATTAGGTATGGACTGGCTGAGTAGACACCACGCCCGTATTGATTGTCGAGGGGGTAGAGTTTTGTTTGGGGCGCCAGGAGAGCCAGAGTTTGAATACACCCGACGGCAGGCAGAGCAGGACAGCGGAGTCTTCTGTGGAGCTTCAGTTGAGGAGCAGGTGGCTCCGCATCCCTTGATCGTAGAGTTTATGGACGTATTTCCAGAGGAGTTGCCAGGGCTTCCACCAGACAGGGATGTAGAGTTCTCGATAGACTTGGTTCCCAACGCGGAACCAATTTCTCAGCATGTCTATCGAGTGAACAACAGTGAATTGGTGGAGCTGAAGAAGCAGGTGGATGAGCTGCAGGACAAGGGCTTTATCCGATTGAGTTCTTCGCCTTGGGGTGCACCGGTACTCTTCGTACCCAAGAAGGAAGGGTCGGTACGGATGTGTATCGACTACAGGCCACTTAACAACCTGACGATCAAGAACAGATACCCACTGCCGCGGATCGATAATCTCTTTGATCAGTTGAGCGGAGCTCGGGTGTTCTCCAAGATTGATTTGAGGTCAGGTTATCACCAGGTGAAGGTGAAGGGGAAGGATATTCCCAAGACTGCTTTCAGGACGCGGTACGGGCAGTTTGAGTTTTTGGTTATGCCGTTTGGGCTGACCAATGCACCAGCAGTGTTTATGAACCTAATGAACAAAGTGTTCCACCAGTACTTGGACAAGTTCGTGGTGGTATTCATTGATGATATTCTGGTGTATTCGAAGACAGAGGAAGAGCACGAGGAGCACTTGAGAGTGGTTCTGGAGACACTCAGGAGGGAAAGATTGTATGGCAAGCTCTCAAAGTGCGAGTTCTTCCTAGACAGAGTAGACTTCTTGGGTCATATGGTGACTGGAGATGGTATTTCAGTGGACCCGAAGAAGATCACAGCAGTTGAGGCTTGGGCAGTGCCGACTTCAGTGGCAGAGATCAGGAGTTTCCTGGGGCTGGCAGGATACTATAGGAGATTTGTACAGGATTTCTCCCGGGTTGCAGAGCCGTTGACTCAGTTGACCTGGAAGGATGCTGAGTATGTTTGGTCAGAGGAGTGTCGAGCAGCTTTTGATGAGTTGAAGAAGCGGCTTACGACAGCTCCGATTCTGACATTGCCTTCAGGTTCAGGTGGATTCACTATTTATAGTGATGCTTCAGGGAAGGGGCTGGATTGTGTCTTGCAGCAGCATGTAAAGGTGATTGTCTATGCTTCCAGGCAATTACGTTCCCATGAGAAGAACTACCCTATCCATGACCTGGAGTTGGCAGCGGTGATTTTTGCTCTGAAGTTGTGGAAGCACTATCTGTATGGCGAGAGGGTGAAGATTTTCACAGATCACAAGAGCTTGAAGTATGTGTTTACACAGAAAGAGCTCAACATGAGGCAGCGCAGATGGCTAGAGTTGATGAAGGACTTTGACATCTCGCTTCAGTATCACCCGGGGAAGGCCAACGTGGTTGCCGATGCCTTGTGTAGGTATCCGACAGCCATGTGTTTGACTATGGATCGGCACTTGCTTGCAGACTTGGAGAGCCTTGGGATTGAGGTGATTGTGCCTGGAGCGCAGATGCAGTTATGGGGCCTTCAGATATAGTCGGACTTGATGGAGAGGATCAAGGCGACGCAGTTTGAGGATGTGGCTCTGCGGTGTATTCGAGAGCAGGTTCGTACAGGGTTGGTGGATGGCGAGTTTTTACTTGCAGAGGATGGTGTCCTGAGGCACGGTTCTAGGTTATGTGTGCCTAGCGGGGAGCTCAGGGAGCAGATCATGCAGGAGGCTCACAAATTGCAGTACTCTATACATCCTGGTGCCAACAAGATGTACAGGGATCTGCAAGAGCATGTCTGGTGGTACGGAATGAAGCGGGAGGTAGCCCACTTCGTAGCTAGATGCTTGGTCTGTCAGCAGGTCAAGGCAGAGAGACAGAGGCCCGGAGGATTATTACAGCCGATGTCCATTCCAGAGTGGAAGTGGGATCATATCACCATGGATCTCGTATCTAGGTTGCCGCGTACACCAGGAAGAAAAGACACGATTTGGGTCATCATTGACAGGTTGACCAAATCGGCCCACTTCTTGCCATTCAAGGTGGGTACGTCTACAGAGAGGCTTGCGGAGTTGTACATGTGGCAGATAGTCAGAATTCACGAAGTTCCCGTCAGCATTGTCTCAAATCGGGATAGTCGCTATACTTTCCATTTCTGGAGGAGTCTACAGACTAGTTTGGGCACTCAGCTCAAGTTTAGTACTGCATACCACCCCTAGACGGACGGACAGTCAGAGAGGACTATTCATACACTTGAGGACATGTTGCGAACGTGCGTCCTGGATTTTGGAGGTTCCTGGGAGGATCATCTATATTTGGTGGAGTTTGCTTACAATAACAGTTATCAGGCCAGCATTGAGATGTCACCTTTTGAGGCTCTGTACGGGCGTAGGTGTCGTACACCCTTATCTTGGGATGATGTTGGAGAGCGAGCTTTACTGGGACCAGAGATGGTTGTTGATGCAGCCGAGAAGGTGAAGCTCATTAGGGACAGACTTCGCGTGGCGCAGGACAGACATCGGCACTGGACCGATAGCCACCGGAGGCCGTTGGAGTTTGAGGTACAGATTTAGAGATAGGATTAGAAGTAGGTTGTATTTTATTTTGTTTGATTGATCGTGTTTGATTTTTTAGTAACTTGAGACCTTGCTTGTGCTTAGGTTGGAGACATGGTTTTTTCTGCGGATATCTTAGACTCGTGGTACGATACGTTTTGGTGGAGGTGGAAAGCTTAGCCCGCGCTTCATCAGCCCTTTCGTTATCAGCGGAAGAGTCGGTGACGTGGCATACAGGCTAGACTTGCCACCTGCACTAGTGGGAGTTCACAACGTATTCCACGTATCATAGTTGAGATGGTACGTGGCTGACCCTAGCCATGTGCTCGATCATTCGGAGATTGAGGTTGGACCTGCTCTCAGTTATCCAGAGTAGCCTGTGGAGATTCTGGATCGCCGAGAGAAGGTACTAAGGAACCAGGTGATACCCTTGGTACGCGTTGCATGGAGGCATCATTCTCTAGGAGAGTCTACCTGGGAGCGGGAGGATGAGATGCGCGAGCGGTACCCCTATCTTTTTGGACCTTGAGGTATACTTTTCTATCCTTCTCAGCAGTTAGTTTCGCCTTTAATTTCGAGGACAAAATTATTTTAAGGAGGGTAGATTTGTCACTACCACTTTTCTAGCTTGAGGGGATTTTGGTCATTTTTAAAATTTTGGAATTATTTGGAATTTATTATTATTAATTATATATTAGAATTTTTAAGTAATTTTTAGTATAATTGATTTGGTGCTATTCTAGACTTTGACAAGTGTTGACTTGGAGACTGTCCTAGAAGCTAACCTAGGTCATGACTACTTAGTTAGAGTGTGTAACCCTAGCTTGACCTAAGTTAGTGATATTTAACCAATTAGAACTTATTTGGAGATATTAGAAATTGATTAGGCTAGCTAATAGCTTATGATTTCACAAGTCATGATTAGTGACTTTGGCCCATGGAGGCCCATAGACCACTTATAGAGCCCTAACCCTAGCCCAATCCACCTATGGCCGGCCAAGCCTATCCCTCCCTCTATTTAATGCCTCCTAGAATTTAGGGCTAGCCTCCCTTAGAAATATTTGCAAGTTTAAGAAAGAGGTAAGTCTCCATCTTCATTAATTCATAGGAATTCCTATTTAATTCCTTTTCCCCCAAACCAATTGCAATAGGTCCTAAATTTATTCTACTTGCTGTTGGTATTGAGAAATTTCAGGGGAGAAACAATTTGGAAGAGTTTTAGAGGCTTGAGGATCCACACAAAGGGGCTTTTTGAGCCTTTGCAAACCCTAGGTAATATTCTAATCCTTACTATGAAATATTGTTTTTATTAAATATCTAGGAAGCCCTAGGCCTAACCTAACTGTAGGACTAGCTAACCCTAGATTTTAAGTCCGATACGTGTCCGTATCGGACACGTATCAGTCCATGTATATAGGTGTTTGATGAAATGCCCCAAAGGACATTTTGATTTATTTTCTGAAATGTATTTGAATAGAAATTTAGGTTTTAACCTTGCTTAGGGATTTCTAGTGTTCTGAGTTTATTTCGGTGGCGTGTCGTGTCGCAACGGACACGGGAACACGCGGTTGCACTCGCACGCGCGCGCAGATTTCCTTGCCCTGCTGCTCGGGGTCATTTACGCAGTGGACACGCCACTAGGACACGTGATACTTGACACACATGATGGGGCATCCATTGACACCATGTGTGTCAAGTTACACGACCTCTCGTATCGTGTCGGACACGATATCGTACGTGCACGGGGTGCGCGCTGTGCGTATCAGTGTGCTATTTTGTTTCCCTGTTTTCAGTTCTGTTTTAATGTTTTTAAATAGTGATTTTAATTGTTAATTTGATCATAAATATGATGTATAACATATTTTAGAATTTATTTACATGTTAGTTTAGATTTTGATATGGGATTAGAAATCGAATGGGGCTAAATTCATGTTAACTGATATACATTACTGATACTATGATACATAGGACTGATACTTGGCTTTTTCCTATTTCCTAAACACTTAATCCCAGTTTTAGTGATGTTTTCTCACTGTTAATTACCCCCACATGTTTGTAGTTCATATTTAGCTAAGTATTTCAATTCGATTAAGCTTTATGATGTGTGAATGGGAAATTAGACTTTGTGTTGGGTTTGGGAATGCAGGAAACTGAGAGTTGTTTCATTTTCTATTTTAAACTGAAACTGAATTGAGTTATAGATATATGGGTAACCTTCAACTGTTGATATTTTCCAGTTTTCACCATGGTTAGCTACTGTTAAATCCTGAACCTTCCATTCCTAATTTCAACTTGGTTTCATTCCTGCTCACTGCAAATAGTTTCACTGTTTTGTAAATGACTGATTTCATATGTTAGCTCACTGGGAATTAGTTTACTTTCCTACTTCAACTAAATTGAATGACCTGTTAATGTGAATTCTCATGCAAGTATTAGTGTCTTATGTTGAATTTGAAGGATTGAATCCTTCCTTATCTAGATTGGTCACATATATCAACTGATTTGTTTTCATGTACTGTCAATCCATGTTTTCATTGCCCACACTAATGTATTTTCCTATTCCT
Organism: Iris pallida; assembly: GCA_029216955.1. Taxonomy (NCBI): domain Eukaryota; kingdom Viridiplantae; phylum Streptophyta; class Magnoliopsida; order Asparagales; family Iridaceae; genus Iris; species Iris pallida. Next base: position 1,345,385 of record JANAVB010026997.1, read on the forward strand.
TTAACACTTCACTGTTTTTCCAAGTATTCACTGTTTCCATATCACCCACTGCACACAATGTCACAATGTGCACAGGTTATATAACACACACATAGGGTTGCCATTCCCTGATTTCCCTATTTCCCTATAGACAGTGTACACTATTTTGGTTCAATTATAACTGTAGGTGAACCAATGTTTAGCCACTGTTTTTTTTTAACATTTTACTGTTTATTGATTTCCAGGATATCACTCTCACCCTCACACCCTCATGTGACACTCTTGACACACACACACACACACTTGGACACATACATGTGTCCTTCCTATTCTCTATATATATGAGAAGGTATATATATATATATATATATATATATATATGGAATTTGAGATGTATATATATATATATATCCTATATATTATAATGTGTGTGTACTATTATATATATTAGATATATATGTATGTGTGGTACATAAAGGTAACCTATATACTATTGTGTAATTTCTATATTAGACATATAAATATATCAATATGTGTATTATTTTAGAAATAGATTTTGACATGTGGTCATGTGATTTGTGGGTTGGTTTAGGCATGATAACCTATAGCCTAGGCTCTTAGCCTATGGGTGTATCTGTTTGTCAGTATAGAGTCTAGCTAGACTTGTGTAGCCTTGTTAGACCTAGAATAGACTAGTTAGACTAGTATAGACTTGTTTGACTTAGGTTTGACCTAGTTGACATAGTTTGACTTCTAGGGTTGACCAGAGTTGACCAAGAGTTGACTTTTGTCTAGATTGACCTAGATTCATGTAGAATGATTGTAGTGCATCTTATTACCATTCTGGACTTGTTGTGACTTGTATTGTTCTAAATAGGAGCCAGACACCACTCCTCGGACAGTACTTTCATCTTGGACATTCAGATAGCAGGCGAGTACATTCTCTGATCTTTTCATACCTGTTTGGACTATACTCTTGATCTAGATTACTTTACTTGATGCTGATACGTATCTTCACGGATTAGTGCTATATGGATCCTTTCCTGAGATATTATCCCTCTACGGGTGCATCGGGTATTTCATGTTCATGTACTTTATCATGTGCATCAAGTACTCCTTGTACTCGTACTAGTTCATGTATTTACATGTTCTCATATGCTTTCATGTACTATTATGTGCCTCATGTACTACTCATTACATGAGTTCACGTATCTTTGGCTGTATTCATGTGCCAATAACGTAACTTGAATGGATTCTTGTGTATTGATTGGGGCAGGGTGAGTAGAATTGGTTATGTGATCATTATCCCTAGTAGGTATTCATGTGCTTCTTAGTTGTATTCATGTGCTCCTAAGCCGTTTACATAACCATATTGTATTCTAAATCACTTAGCCACTTACAGTCTTTACTTATCATGTATTACTTTTAATTACAAAATATCTTATGTTTACTCGTACTTTCTTTCAGCATTTTCTGTATTTTACTCTATTGCATGCTTTATACTCCTAACCTGTTATGAACTGTTTTGAGAGATATGTGCTCATTTCCGTCTTGATTGGACCTGTTGTAAATTTTACAGAAGACGAGGAGGAGGCATGCTTAGATACTTTCTATGGGACAGCCTTAGAGGACACTTGCGATCCGGGCTTCCAGTCGGATCCCTTAGCTGTAGAGACTGTTGCTCCATAGATATCTTTATCTTATTTCATAGTATTGGAGATTGAGTTGTATATTTGGATCTGTATTATTTCTGGATGTTAGTGGAGTTTATTTAGACACTTAGCTTCCTCTCTATTTGTATTTCCTGTGGATTTGGATCTTGCATCTTTTATATCATTCTATCTTATCGTATTCTACCTTAGATGTGATTGAGATATATATTCTGTTATGTCACCCCCATTCGGAGAGTATAACTGTTTATCACCTTAAACTGTTAGATGTTGTGACCTAGGACAGCGTTCAACCGCTGACACTGCGGCGTAGGCTGGACGTACCCACGTCTCGTGCCCTTACTCTCGGGTGCGGGTCGTGACATCAAGTATGCCTAACTCACGACGCAGATAATTAAAATGGTCTTCTGCGAGCGGTTTTATGAAAATATCTGCTAATTGATAATCTGTGTCAATAAATTTTAAGCAAATATTTTCGTGTTGTTGATGATCACATAAAAAGTGATGACGTATGACATATCTCTATGTGTTTTGTGTGTGAATGACAAATAGGGTTTTTAGTCAAATTAATTATACTAGTATTATTACAATATATGGAAATCTTTGTGTAGTACAGATTGTAGTCTTCTAGGGTTTGCTTCATCCACAAAATTTGTGCACAACAACGTCCTGTGGTTATGTACTCAGCCTTAGGTTTTGATAAAGCAACAGAGTTTTGCTTATTGCTAAATCAGGAGACTAAAACTTTACCTAGGAAATGACATGTACCGCTGGTACTTTTACGGTCTACTTTGCATCCTGCAAGATCCACATCTAAATAATTGATTAGGTCAAAAGATGTGGTTTTAGGATACCACAAGCCGACTCTAGAAGTTCCCTTAAGGTATCGAAAGATACGCTTAACAGCGCATAAGTGTGATTCCTTAGGATTAGCTTGATATCATGCATAAATGCAAACACTAAATATAATATCTGGGCAACTAGCAGTTAAGTATAATAAACTACCAATCATACCTCGATATTTATGCTGGTCGACTGGTTTGTCACTTTCATCAATGTCAAGCCGTGTTGATATAGCCATTGGAGTTCCGATTTACGTTGTTGAAGTCGTACTTCTTTAGTAAATCCTTCGTGTACTTAGCTTGGTTGATGAACGCTCCTTGTGAGTGTTGTTTGATCTGAAGTCCTAGGAAGTAGTTTAGCTCTCCCATCATACTCATCTCAAACTCACTCTGCATACACTTAACAAAATTTTGACAAAAATTTTCATTAGTAGAACCGAAATTTATGTCATCTACATAAATTTGCACAAAAAGAATACTATCATCTGAAGATTTGATAATAAAGTAGTATCAACTCTTCCTTTTAAAAATCTATTTTCAAGTAAGAAGACACTTAGGCGTTCATACCAAGCACGAGGTGCTTATTTGAGTCCATAGAGTGCTTTCCTAAGTTTGAATACGTGATCAGGTTTTTAAAAATCTTCAAAAACAGGAGGTTGTTTCACAAAAACTTCTTTTAAAAATATACTTTTTATGTCCATTTGAAATAGTTTAAAATTGTAAAAACATACAAATGCACAAAACATGAGAATGGTTTATAGTCTAGCAACAGGAGTATAGTCTAGCAACATGAGCATATGTCTCATCATAATCAACACCTTCTTCTTGATTATAACCTTGTGCCACTAGACGTGCTTTGTTGCGTAGAACTTGTCCATCCTCACTAAGTTTATTTCGAAACACCCATTTGGTACTAATTATCGATTGACCAATAGGTTCAAAAATAAGTTTCCAAACTTGATTTCTCTCAAATTGATTAAGTTCCTCTTGCATGGCGTCAATCCAAAACTCATCATTAAAAGCATCTGCTACTGTCTTAAGTTCTACTTGAGAAATAAATGCTACATTAGCTGCTACATTAATATCCCTAGTAGAAGAACGTGTACTTACACCTTTTGATACATCACTTATGACGACTGTCTCTGTATGGTCTGGCATGAATTTTATTCTCTTCGGTAGACTTTTCAGATAGCTCCCTTTGGTAGTAGTATTTCAGATGCTCTGGATTTATTCTCTGCATATTTATCATCACTGTCGCTAGATCTGTGACTATTTAGCTAATCAAAATTAACGTTAATAGACTCTTCAACAGTCATACATCTTTTATTGAAAATTCTATATCCCTTGCTCTTAGCAGCATACCCGAGAAATATCCCTTTATCTGCTTTAGAGTTGAACTTACCCAAGTTATCCTTGGTGTTCAGGATAAAACAACGACATCCAAAAACTTTAAAATAAGAAATGTTTGGAATCCTTCCAAACCACAACTCATATGGTATTTTTTTCGAGATAGGTCGAATCAACACCCTATTTAAAACATGACGGGATATACTAACAGCTTTTGCCCAAAAAATACGTAGGAAGATTATGCTAATTTAGCATGACTTTTGTCATCTCGCTTAAAGTTCGATTCTTTCGCTCCACAATATCCTTCTGTTGGGGAGTTCTAGGACAAAAAACTCGTATAATATCCACTATCATCACAAAACTTTTTAAAATCAGCATTTACGAATTTGCCACCATGATCACTTCGAATTCGAGTAATCATAGAGCCTTTTTTGTTTTGTACCTTTTTACAAAATATCTGAAATTCAAAAATAGCATTACTTTTCTTTGATAAAAAGAAAACCTATGTATAACGAGTAAAATCATCAACAATCACAAAAGCATAGAGCTTACCGTCAATACTAGCGACTCTACTAGGACCAAACAAATCTATATTAATTAAGTGCATGGGTCTAGAAGTACTTACAGCGTTGATGAATTTAAAAGTCGACCTAGTTGCTTTGTTCTTTTCATAATCAGCACATACCATATCTCTCTTTAATGTAATTTTTGGGTGTCCTAGCCTCATGTGCTATAGCCATCTTTCATCTTGGTTGGCTACCAAGTACTTCCCTACATTGTTAGTACTTTCCAAAAAGAATACATAAATATTGTCTTTCCTAATCCCTTCATATATGGGATTAACGGATGACATATCATAGATTGAACATTTGTCTTTCACAAAGTTGATGCCATAACCATTATAACGCCCCAGTCCTAAAATACTTAGGACTAGGTACGTATCCATGCCAGCTGCATACACACGAAGTATACTCCAATATATGGAAACTCGTATGTATACATAAGCTGTAAAATGCAGTAAACCAAGAGTAATCTAATCTCATCCATAAATAATAAATAAAGATATCATATAATCAACTGTAATAAGTCTTTGTACAATACGTTGGGCGGAGACAAATCCACTACCAACAAGTAAGAAAAAATACATGGAAATGGAAATGATTTGGCGGGAGTAGCAAAGAAAGACCCAAGACACGTCATCTCTAAATGAATAGAGAAGATCGCAACCTCGGCTAGAACACCTGCAATATCACAGAAGCACAAACCTGGAGAGATAACCAGGTCTTCAGAGGTACGTAACAAGATACAATAAACATGCCATATAAATACTGAATATAAAATATGCCACAATCAAGGAAAGTGACAAGACATAACTAAGGTAAACTAACCGTACTAAAGTGAACATGCAGTTAAGAACAAACCTTTCGTCGCATGAGCCCTGGCTGTAAATGGGATCTGGTATAGTCCCCACTTGGGCACCAGTAACCACAGCGCATGACGTTCAAAAATGACAGTGGCAAACCTGAGAGGCTCAACATACCCGTATCTCCAGCGGAGCTTTCGGGTTACAAGGAAAGTGCAATCGAAGCCCATACGACAAGAAAATGTTCTTCCCACCCAATGTACCTATCATGTCGCATCTACGACCATGTAACACTACTAACCGTCAAGTCTTCTAATATATAACTATTGACAGTTAGACCTAATGCATGCGCACTGGGGATCAGCCAACACGCAAGGACCTCTACATGCTACTCATCTCACACATCCTCGTGGTACAACTGTGTCAAGGTATATGCAATACACTACAAACGGTAGTCTCTTAACTCTAAGTCCATATGCAACCAAAGGATAATAACAAAGTACAACTAATATCACTGAGCAGACAGTAAATCAAGAACTGTAAAAACTAGAAATAAATGAACAGTGATATGTAATAAAATGCAAACTGAATATAAACAGTTCAATGGCAAGGTATCTTGCCTGAGGTTTGTGCAAAAGAGAATAATCCAGTAGCTCGAACAGACAAATAAATGAAGCAAGAAAAGCCAAATCTCGCAGATGACTCCGGATGCTGCAACAAACATCACGAACGAGTTTGGAATATAAGATATGCCTAGGAAACGCCTGTCTAAAATTAAATTCTGGAATATGAGCAAAATCGTAATTTCGGGTCAAAACGATGTCCGCCGTTGGACCCGTTTTGCACCGAAATATGTGCCAATATCACGGTCTCTAAAGTCGTCAAACTACATGTTTACAGATTTATTTTGATTAGACGAACCCAACGGTATGTCCAATTTTGGATTCCGGTGGGCCGTGCATAAAATCGCCCGTTGAGTGGGATTGTGGGCCCGCCAAAAATGGCATCCCGATCAACCTTCTCAGAATTGAACCAAACCTTGCTCACAGGGCCAGAAAAATATTTTGTGTCCAATGGCGCAAGTTTCGTCACGATTTGATGAGTGTACACGAAGTTGTGACTTAATTTACAAAGGGTCGATACGGGGGTATCTCGATGGATACGCACTGATTTCGTCGCGCACATGCAACGAAATCGGGTTCTATCAGTTCCCACACGTCGACAACATCCATACGCGTCTTTTGATACGTATAGTGCGCGACCACGTCGCCCGGTTTGTCGGGACGGACGCCGTATCGGGGTATTTTTCTAATTTTTGAAAACAGAATATACAATTTTTCGTAAAACTTTAACAACGTGTAACTTTTTACATACTAGATAAAAAGTGAATCCAGAAGGTGCGTTATAATCTCGGTTATGTTGTCTTTGACTGCCTTTAATTAGTTTTTACGAAAGTTTAATGGACAGCGAGAAAAGTGGCCGACAAGTTGATGTTTCAAAACAGTTTTTAATATACCAGAAAAGTGGTTTTTCTCCAACTTCGCCTCGATTTTTCGAGCAAGTTGGATGGCCATGTCGAATTCCACCTGGGGGATCTCGAAGAGGGTCATGTGGGCTTCCTACACGAATTTACGGATCTAAAATTGGATTTAAATCGAGAGAGAGATCCAACGGAGAAGTTGGGTACCTTGGATTTTAAATTCTGACGATGTTGTTGTCGTTTGTTGTTGGTGGTTGTATTGCCGTGGCGACCGCGAGGCGGGGATGCTATGGCTGGGCGCAGAGGTGCTCGCCGGGAAGGGGGTATGGGATGAGCGGAGGAGTAAGGATGAAGGAAGTTAGAGGAAGAGATTCGGATTCTAGGGTTTTTTTCTAAAAGTTATTTATATATAACTTATATATATACATGTGAGGGAGGGGGAGTTTGTAAAGGGGGTCAGCCAATGCATTGCTGCTGCTCTTGGTGGGGGCGCACAACAATTCAAGCAAGCTACTGCCGCTGCTATTCCTATAGCATGCATGTGTATGTGTGGGTGGTCGGGTGGGGCCGACCACCCATTATGTTTTATTTATTTTCTTTTTCTTTTTCTTTTTCTTTTCTTATCTTATTCTTATCCTTATATATATATATATATATATATATATATATATATATATATATATATATATATATACACCAAAATCTATTTAAAAAATCCAAATAACAATTTAAATATTATCTAACCAAATATTGAATATATATATATATATATATATATATATATATATATATATATATATATATTTAAACATATCTACATGTACATATAAATTCAATTCACAATAAATCCACTCAAAGTAATAATAATATCTTAATAGAATAAACATGTTTAATAAATTTCTACAAAATAAATTTAATAATAATAAATTAATAAAAATTATTCCAATGGGTGAACTATACCACACACCCTTATCCGGGTCCAGGAACATGTACAATCTTGTAAAATATTATTTAATAATAAAAATACCAATAATTGTACATATAACTAAATAATTAGAAATTTTATATAAAATTTTTAAAATAATTTAGAAAATATTTTTACGTACATAAAATATGTCTACATGGCCACCTTGGTCCCATCCCATGCCTACATGGGCTTAAATTTGGTTCGGACCTAGTTCGAGCTGAATTGGACAAACCGGGTCATCTAAAAATCAATATATAAAATAATATTTAATTAAAATACTTTAAATAAGTAAATTCACAATTTGGTCTGGTTTTCCTAGTTTGGACATCACCATGGCTAGGCTTCCCCCGGCATGGCTAGTACACTAGTCAAGGCACACTGCTACATCTTCCGTGCCAAAATTTCATGGTAGTCTTGTGTTCCAAAATTTAACAATGGTTAAGGTCATTTCTAATGAAATAAAAATTATAAATTGCATAAAAATAAATTTTTAAGTCTTTTTAAATAATAATAATAAAAATATTTAGAAAAATTAGGGATTTTACATCCTACCCAACTTACAAGAATTTCATCCTCGAAATTTAGGAATAATATGATAGTTAGGGTTGGAGGATAGGAGGAGTTCGTCAATACCAAAATACAATTAAATTTGGATGGAGGCGATAAAACGGCGTTCAACACCACCATGCAATAGAAAATTTGTGGAGTCGATATATACAAAAAATATATCATGGTTATGGAATTGAATAAGGATCACTAGTGAAGGTAACAAAATTTTGAATATCCAATTTTAGAGAACAGTAAGGAATTGAGTAGGCCAAAGAGAATAACTTAGACATTCAGGAGATGTAATTCCTTATGGAAGAACTGGATACTAATCATCTTGGTCGAGGGTTTGATTAAGTGATGATTAGAATCACTCCCGTGCGTTCAAGAGGGGTTGGAAGGGCACAATGAAATTTCTAGGATTGGGGAGAAGAAGAGTTTAAGGTGAGGATATAGCTACATGAGTTGGTCGGTGGCTATCTAAATTTGTGTTGAAATAACTGATAGGAAAACGAAAGGTGATATCTTGCATCTATCTATCATGTACAGTGTCTGGTCTTTCTAATATAAGTAAGGTAAAAATAATAAAGAGTTCAAGGACGATGCTATCGAGTACGAATACGTGGTTCATAGGCGACGGAAATAATTCAAATGAGAGTTGTCAATGCTGTCGCGGATGGGACTCTAAGGCAGGTTTAACTATGTCTCCATCCGCATAGAATAAGATATGATAAGCAAACCAAAGTGCAATAGGTTGATCAGACCATCATGCACCGGTTCTGATTAGACAATATGTTAGTGGGTGCACCCAATAAAATATGTCATGATCAAGCTTGGTAAAGAAATAAGCTTGCAAAACTGAAGCTACATTAGCAGCATGAGATAGTCAAAATATGAGCCAGGGAGGTACTGATGAAGGAAATTTTTTAAATAGACCAAGATCTTTTAAAATCAAGGCTCGCCCGAAGTGTGGGACTGTACAGTTGTCCTAGTTTTCTTTACTTACGGGTTGGTTGTCTGGATAAGTTAAGGTCCTCTGAATTTCTAGTCTAAGTGAACTCATCCATAGGGTCACAAGGACAAAGGGTTTGTTAGGTCGTCATGTATTCTACCCAACTTACAAGAGTTAAACTAGTAGTGTGATGGGACAATGGGTCAAGCAATCAAGATAAAGCACAAATTTGAGCATTTACGGAATTAAGTAGAACAAAATCACATATCGGTCGAAAAATTTGAGTCGAGATGGAATCCCTATCCATGGTCAAAAATATATCGGTATCATGGTAAAGGTTATAGTTTAGCCATTTTGATCAGAAGGTCATATCATAAAAATAGTGTACAAGGCGACGTGTTCTAATGGGACATGATATATCTACAGGAAGGTGGGCTTGTCTAGGTCTTACATATGAAATTTGTTGGAAGGAAAAGTCTAGTGTTGTGCTCCAAATATCCAAGTCATGGTAAGGGATGCCCAAAGATCTAAAATATAAAGTGGGAGTTCACGAGGTGATAATTAATGCACACAAAAAATAAAGAAGATCAAGTTAAAGCATGAAATAAAATTAATTAAAGAATCCAGTAAAAATAATTTAGGAACACAATTCCGGAGAGAAGATAGTCTTCTAGATGAATACAGTTGAGGAACCATTAGATCATTATTCAAATTGCAAATGGTTTAGAAGGTTGCAATTAAAAGATCTAGAATTGAGGGAAGGTCGAGTAGGTCAAGATTGGAATACTGTCGCATAGCTTAGTAGATGACTAGCAACGCTTGTGTATATACTACTATCATAGTCATGAGTGACATGGTATTTTGGATGGAATACTTCTAACTTATTAGGGCTATCTTGGTGGCCTACCATTAAACTTTTGCTCAAATTGTCTCCAAAAGTCTCTAAATAAAATTTTCAAAAATAATCACCCAAAATTTGTATTCACTGCAAGTCGTTCAATTTAATCATGACCAAAATTAAATCACTTTCATAAATCTCAAAGCAAACTTTATCACGTTACTACTAACATTTTCCAAAATTAACGTTTAAATTCAACTATTTAACTCAAGAGTTCATAATTTACGAATCCATAAAAATTTCACAATCAATCAAAAATTTAACACTCTAAAATTTTCCAATAACTCATAATAAAACTCTTAGCATATTAAAAGCAATCTCAAAAATTAAGCTCAATGCTCTCATCAATTTTAACTTCTATTTATGCTAAGTTATTCCAACAAAATCACAACTTTTAAATGGTAACTTCCTTTAATCAATCAAAATAACTTTCCATCACCTCCTTCGAAAGTCTCCCAAAAAATTTAATATTAGCAATCCCTCATTAAACCAAATTTTCAAATAATCTTATTAGTCAAAATCTTTTTTTTTACCAAAAATCTAAATAGATTTGTAAATCCTCAATCATAGGACACCATTTAAAATAAAAATTTCTCAAAAATCGTTTTCATAACTTTCAAATATTTTAACCAAAATTCACCGTCATTACTTTCACTTAAAATTCAAAATTTACTAAACACGAAAATTGCAAGTTGTACAACTCAAATTTAAATAATTCCTATGGCCATTTTTAAAAGCTAAGATCATTTTCAAACCAAATTTATAACTGTTCAAAGGTGTATAACTATAATACAATAAATCAAAAACATCAAAACTCGAAAATCAAATAAATTTTATATTTGTTCAAAGATGTATATCTATCACCCAAAACTCATAATTATTACAACTCGAAAAGCAAATCAATTTTATACTTGTGCAAGGATGTATAACTATAACCTAATAAATCATAAATATCAAATCTCAAAAAGCCAATCAATTTCTTAAATCAGGGGTATAAAGATTCTAACTTTTTTTTTCCCCTTCCTGCAGTATCAATCCTATGGTGTTTACTATTTAGAAATCTCAAGATTAAAACCTTCTTTGGTAGTATCCTACTTTACAAATTACTAATCATTAATCACACTAAAAACCTTTTTACTCAATTAGAGTCTTGAATGTAATCCAATTGCCAATATAACTATTCTAGCCATGTGTTTGACCTACGAGCCTATACTAGTGTAGTCATCGTCCTAGTTGACACTAAGCACGAAAATAAGAATCAATGGTAGAAAGGAATCAAGCAAGATGCAATTCAAGGAGGTTGAACAAGAGTTCAAAATTTGAAACCAAGGGAAGAGGTCAAGCTGTATGGATGAGATTCCTAGATTCTAATCCTATGTTGCAGGCTCACATCGGTACAATTACGTAACCGAAGTGACAAACACGACCTGCATGGGCCACCACAAAAGCATGTAACGCCTCAGTCCCAAAATACTTAGGACCAGGTACGTATCCATGCCAGCTGCATACACACGAAGTATACTCCAATATATGGAAACTCGTATGTATACATAAGCAGTAAAATGCAGTAAACCAAGAGTAATCTAATCTCATCCACAAATAATAAATAAAGATATCATATAATCAACTATAATAAGTCTTTGTACAATACGTTGGGCGGAGACAAATCCACTACCAACAAGTAAGGAAAAATACATGGAAATGGAAATGATTTGGCGGGAGTAGCAAAAAAAGACCGAAGACACGTCATCTCCGAATGAATAGAGAAGATCGCGACCTCGGCTAGAACACCTGTAATATCACAGAAGCACACACCTGGAGAGATAACCAGGTCCTCAGAGAGACGTAACAAGATACAATAAACATACCATATAAATACTGAATATAAAATATGCCACAATCAAGGAAAGTGACAAGACATAACTAAGGTAAACTAATCGTACTAAAGTGAACATGCAGTTAAGAAAAAACCTTTCGTCGCATGATCCCTGGCTGTAAATGGGATCTGGTATAGTTCCCACTTGGACACCAGTGACCACAGCGCATGACGTTCAAAAACGACAGTGGCAAACCTGAGAGGCTCAACATACCCGTATCTCCAGTGGAGCTTCCGGGTTACAAGAGAAGTGGAATCGAAGCCCATACGACAAGAAAATATTCTCCCCACCCAATGTACCTATCATGTCGCATCCACGACCATGTAACACTACTAACCGTCAAGTCTTCTAATATATAACTATTGACAGTTAGACCTAACGCATGCGCACTGGGGATCAGCCAACATGCAAGGACCTCTACATGCTACTCATCTCACACATCCTCATGGTACAACTATGTCAAGGTATATGCAATATACTACAAATGGTAGTCTCTTAACTCTAAGTCCATATGCAACCAAAGGATAATAACAAAGTACAACTAATATCACTAAGCAGACAGTAAATCAAGAACTGTAAAAACTGGAAATAAATAAACAGTGATATGTAATAAAATGCAAACTGAATATAAACAGTATAATGGCAAGGTATCTTGCCTGAGGTTTGTGCAAAAGAGAATAATCCAGTAGCTCGAACAGACAAATAAACGAAGCAAGAAAAGCCAAATCTCGCAGATGACTCCGAATGCTGCAACAAACATCACGAACGAGTTTGGAATATAAGATATGCCTAGGAAATGCCTGTCCAAAAGTTAAATTCTGGAACAGGGGCAAAATCGAAATTTTGGGTCAAAACGATGTCCGTCGTTGGACCCGCTTTGTACCGAAATACGTGCCAATATCTACGGTCTCTAAAGTCATCAAACTACATGTCTACAGATTTATTTTGATGAGGTGAACCCAACGGTATGTCCAATTTTGGATTCCGGTGGGCCGTGCACAAAATCGTCCGTTGAGTGGGATTGTGGGCCCACCAAAAATGGCGTCCCGATCAACCTTCTCAGAATTGAACCAAACTTGGCTCACATGGACAAAAAAATATTTTGAGTCCAATGGTGCAAGTTTCGTCACGATTTGATGAGTGTACACGAAGTTGTGACTTAATTTGCAAAGGGTCGATACGGGGATATCTCGACGGATACGCACTGATTTCGTCGCGCACATGCAACGAAATCAGGTTCTGTCAGTTCCCACACGTCGACAACATCCATACGCGCCTTTCGATGCGTATAGTGCACGACCACGTCGTCCGGTTTGTCGGAACGGATGCCGTATCGGGGTATTTTTCTAATTTTTTAAAACAGAATATACAATTTTTCGTTAAACTTTAACAACGTGTAACTTTTTACATACTAGATGAAAAGTGAATTCAGAAGGTGCGTTACAATCTCGGTTATGTTGTCTTTGACTGCCTTCAATTAGTTTTTACGAAAGTTTAATGGACAGCGAGAAAAGTGGCCGACAAGTTGATATTTCAAAACAGTTTTTAATATACCAGAAAAGTGATTTTTCTCCAACTTTGCCACGATTTTTCGAGCAAGTTGGATGGCCATGTCGAAATCCACGTGGGGGATCTCGAAGAGGGTCATGTGGGCTTTCTATACGAATTTACAGATCTAAAATTGGATTTAAATCGGGAGAGAGATCCAACAGAGAAGTTGGGTACCTTGGATTTTAAATTCTGACGATGTTGTTGTCGTTTGTTGTTGGTGGTTGTGTTGCCGTGGCGACCGCGAGGCGGGGCTGCTGTGGCTGGGCGCTGAGGTGCTCGCCGGGAAGGGGATATGGGATGAGCGGAGGAGTAAGGAGGAAGGAAGGTGGAGGAAGAGATTCGAATTCTAGGGTTTTTTTCCAAAAGTTATTTATATATAACTTATATATATACATGTGAGGGAGGGGGAGTTTGTAAAGGGGGTCGGCCCATGCATTGTTGCTGCTCTTGGTGGGGGCGCACAATAATTCAAGCAAGCTGCTACCGCTGCTATTCCTATAGCATACATGTGTATGTGTGGGTGGTCGGGTGGGGCCGACCACCCATTATGTTTTATTTTTTTTATTTTTCTTTTTCTTTTCTTATCTTATTCCTATCCTTCTATATATATTTATTTATATATATATATACACCAAAATCAATTTAAAAATCCAAATAATAATTTAAATATTATCTAACCAAATATTGAATATTTATATTTAAACATATCTACATGTACATATAAATTCAATTCACAATAAATTCACTCAAAGTAATAATAATATCTTAATAGAATAAACATGTTTAATAAATCTCTACAAAATAAATTTAATAACAATAAATTAATAAAAATTGCTCCAATGGGTGAACTGTACCACACACCCTTATCCGGGTCCAGGAACATGTACAATCTTGTAAAATATTATTTAATAATAAAAATACCAATAATTGTACATATAACTAAATAATTAGAAATTGTACATAAAATTTCTAAAATAATTTAGAAAATATTTCTACGTACATAAAATATGTCTACATGGCCACCTTGGTCCCATCTCATGCCTACATGGACTTAAATTTGGTTCGGGCCCAGTCCGGGCTGAATTAGACAAACCAGGTCATCTAAAAATTAATATATAAAATAATATTTAATTAAAATACTTTAAATAAGTAAATTCATAATTTGGTCTGGTTTTCCTAGTTTGGACATCACCATGGCTAGGCTTCCCCCGGCATGGCTAGTACACTAGTCAAGGCACACTGCTACATCTTTCGCGCCAAAATTTTATGGTAGTCTTGTGTTCCAAAATTTAACAATGGTTAAGGTCATTTCTAATGAAATAAAAATTATAAATTGCATAAAAATAAATTTTTACGTCTTTTTAAATAATAATAAAAAAATATTTAGAAAAATTAGGGGTTTTACAACCATTATCTGCCAAATGACTTATGCTCAATAGGTTATATTTCAACTCTGTGACTAGACAGACGTCCTTTGTTACTGGATAGGAAGACATACCAATAGTGTCATTTCTAATTATATCACCTCTCACGTTATTTTCAAAGGAGACGTATCCTTCTTTCTTCATCGATAGCGTAGCGAATAAAGATGCATCACCAGTCATGTGCCGCAAACATCCGCTATCGAGAATCCACTTACTTCTAGCATGAGAGGGTTGAGGGTCTACCTACAAAACGAGTAGATGAATCATTTGGTACCCATTTCTTTGAGGGTCCTTTCTAATTAATCTTAGGAATCCAAACAAGTGAATGATTGTCAACAAGCTTCCTTGCTAGACAATACTGTGATAGGTGCCCGTGAGTACCACAATACGTGCAAGTAAGTTTTGAGAATGTGCTCTTTGTTTCTGTGTTGACATGCTTTTGTGTCTTCTTTGGAAACCTATAAGTGAAAGCATAATTGTGTGAAACATGTTGCTTGCATGCTTTCTGTGGTTTAGTCCTCTTAGATGTATGCTTAGCATTAGAACTAACCTTAGGCTGTGTAAAAGGGATGACATGTTTGCTTAACTTGATTTCTAACTTTTTAGAAATCGCACAAGACTCCTCATATTTGGTAGTCATATCAATGAGTCTTTACTCTGTGACTAAGTGTCTCTTCTTCTCTATATCATAAAGCTCTTGCACTTTGACATAGTCTATTTCTTTCTTTTTGATGGTGAGAATAGCCTCATGATAGTCTACTTTAAGCTTGGCTATCTCATCCGTGCTACTGGTAGTAGATGTCTCTTTTATATCTTCAACAAGATTAGACAATCTAGCTACTTCAGTTGTGTAAGCCTTAACCTCTTTGCGAGATTGCTTGTACTTGTCTAACACATTTCTATGTTCGTCAAGTAGTTCGTTAAAGGCATTTTCTAGCTCATCGAAAGTAAAATCATCGTACAGAGGGTTAGTAGATACCTTATCGAAAGCCATCAGACAGACATTTGCAGTGCTGCTGGGACTATCCTCCTCCTCTGATTCATTGGCCTCACTTTTATGCCAGATGCTAGTGTTAGCATACTTTCAACCTATTGTAGCTTTTCTGCTTGATTTTGATCGATCATATGGACTGCTCTTCTTTGACAATGGACAGTCCTTCTTGATATGCCATGTCTTCTTACATCTAAAGCAGATTGTTTCTTCTTTGTTGCTTTCGTGGACGTCCTTCTTCTTTCGGTTTGATCTCTCAAACTTTAAGAATTTTCTGAAGTTTCTGACTAGTAGGGCTTACTCATCACCACTAGATGATTCTTCGTCAGAATCATTGCATGTGACTCTTTTGGCTTAAGCTTTGAAGGTGATAGATTTATCTTTGGGGGTTGTTTCTTCAAATTCTTGCAAGTCCAGCTCATGGGTCATCAACTTGCCCATAAGTGTGTCTAGAGTCATTGTGGTAAGATCGTTTCCTTCTATGATCGCAGTTGCCTTTGGGTTCCAATTCTTGGTTAGAGCCCGTAGAATCTTTCTGATCTTCTCATGATTGCTGTAATCCTTACCAAGGGATTGTAAAGGATTAGTAATATCAAAAAAACATGTAAACATCTGTGTAATTGACTCGTCGGGTTTTATCTTGAATGATTCATACTCTTGTGTTAGTCTGCTAATTTTAGATACCTTCACTTGGGAAGTTCTTTCATGAGTCACCTCAAGAAGTCTCCAAATTTCATGAGATGTAGTACAGGTAGAAACACGAATAAACTCGATTTTATCAATTGCACAAAAAAGAGCATTGATGGCTCGTGCATCTAGACTAGCCTTTGTCTTTTCTTGGTCTATGTATTTGTTGTGTGGCTTTTCTACTAGATCACCATCAACCAAAATTCTAGTCGGTTTCTTATAACCGTCTATAACAATCGACCAAAGATCAAAATCAAGAGATTTAAGAAAGAAACCCATTCATGTTTTTCAATATGTGTAATTTGTTCCATCAAGTAGTGGGGGTCCATTTGTGGATTGCCTTTCACTGTTGAATATAGATTTCACGGCTACCATATATACTCTCTAGAGTGTTATATTTGAATATAACCTACTCTGATACCAATTGTAGGATCGTTAAGCACCACTAGAGGGGGGTGAATAGAATGTATGTACGTACAGCGAAAATAATTACCTCTTTAAAAGTTAGTAGTTATAAACTATGGCAGATATAAGAGACAGTAAATAAATACAGTAAGCAAGAGATAGAGAATCAAACTCAGTGAACACCGCGATGTATACTAGTTTTTCTCTGAGAGGACTAGTCCAGTCCCGAGTACTCTTGCTCGTTGTTAATCCACTCTTTATAAGCTAATGAGAGCTTGCCATCTCTTTACAATACCATGCCTTGGTGACGAGTGTACGACCGACTCCAACAAACTGATTCTAAAAACTGGAACATTTTTCGAATTGTAACCTCTGATACAACTCTTTTGAACCAAAATACTATATCAAACAAAACTGTACTGGCTTTGGCTAAGAGTAGTATAGGCAAGATTTGAATTTTTAGAGCGATAGAAAAACACTTTAGAAGATATAGAGAGAAGAGCGAAATGAGTGATTAGAAATGTGAAAATCTTTTCTATTTATAGTGCTTTTTGGGGACCGAACTCGGAAAGAGTTCGGATGCTAGAATATTGCATACGAACGTTGGATGCAGATTTGGTAGGAACACGATTTCAAATTTACCCAGACCGAACTCGATCAGAGTTCTGCCAGAGTTCTGGTGGGTTAGAACTCAATTTGAATGGATCAAATTGCATAGATTTTTGGGCTCTTTAGATTTGTGGGGTGTTTGGGATAAGTAGGTAAGCTTTTTGGATATGTGGACTGGGAATAACCTAAGCCAGTATCAATCCTGAACGATCTCACATTTATATTTTCTAGACTCAATAAAATTGAAAATTACAGAAAATAAAATAAAATAACTCGATCTAGATTCCAATAAGATTGCTTCTGGATGATGATGCGATGTTCCTTGTAGACGTAGACATTCCTCGGTATCAATTCCTGTAACTTGTAGCAGTTCGTATATTTTGCGTGTCGACCAAAGTTGTCATTGATTATCAAAATCAGGTGTGATCATTAACCAATGGTCCAAAAAAAAAATTGGATTTTCGCCCCGCATCAAGTTTGAGATAGTTAACAAAAGTTATATAAAATAAAGTACAACATACTACAAATTTTAGGTCTTTATCTAGTTTTTCCTTTTTAATGTTTACTTTATTATTTGATAATTTTTTTATTATAATCAAGCTCATAGCAATTAAGTGTAATAATCATTTGTTTGCTAGTAGGTTTTTTGAAATTATCTATCTTGGAGACTTGGAGAGTTGGAGTTGTTGATCTCTTGAGCGAACCACGGTTGCAAGTCTGGAATTTTGAATTTACGATTAAGATAGGATTACTTTTCAATATTTCATATTATACACTAAATACCTCAACTATAATTAGACAACTTAAAATCCTAACGGTGTTAACGAAAAAGATAAAATGACGAAAAAAACTCAACTATAGAAATAATTGGGATTCAAAGGCATGAATGAAAAAAAGGGTTGGTGTTACTTAATCCTCTTCATGATGTTGCTTCTCGTGAAGCTGCTTTTCGTTCTGCTGCTACTTTTCATGAAAATTCTCATGTTGTTGTTTTTAGTACTATTGTTGTTACTCCTTTTCGTGGTACTGCTTTTCGTACTGTTGTTGTTGCTTCTTTTCGTGTTGTTGCTGCTTTTTCTGTTGTTGCTGCCTTATGACACTACATTTCTTCTTCTTGTTGTTGTTGCTTCTTATTGTTGTTTCTTCTTATTATTGTTGCTTCATGGTGCTGCTGTCTCTTTTCATGTTATTCCCGCTTCTTACTATCGTTGTTGCTTCCTGCTGTTGCTCCTTATTGCTTTTTGGGCCAACCACCAAACCCTATTACCTCTCCTCCATCCTCTCTTCCACTCTCTTATTCTCTTTCACTTTCTTCTTCTTCTTCTTCTTCTTCTTCTTCTTCTTAACATCTTTCTTTCCTTCTTCATCAGCCCCTATAATTGATTATATATGAGAAATATGTAGAAAATAAATTGGTAGAAAGGAAATGGATTAGAAAGAAATTTTGAAAAAATGGAAGAGAAGGGTTAGGGCATCACTTGAAAAGAAATTGGGGATATAGTTAAGAGGATTATTTATAACTAACCAAGGGTAATTTGGTCCCAAAAAATAACACTTTCTTTGCTGGAAAGTAAAAAGTAATTGCTTACTGACGGAGGGGATCGACTTGAAACTCCTCAATAGTTGAGGGTATTAGTGGTATGGTACGAAAGTATAGGATGTAAAGTTGAACAATTTGAATAGCTAAAGGGTACTTAGTAGAAGAAGAAAAAAACCTTAAAAGGATATCCATAAAAGTCGGTCAATAGTAGGGGTGGGCACGGGTCGGGCCGGGCCCAAATTTGTTGGACCCGGACCGGACCCGTTACTTGGCGGGACGACGCGGGACGGGTCCAAAAAATATTGGACCCGGACCGGACCCGACCCGTTTGAAACGGGTCCGAAACGGACCGACCCGCGGGTCCAAACGAGTCCAAAAAAAAGTTTAAAAAATTCTATAATAGTAAACATTTACATATGTTATATTGTCTATAAGAACAAAACAAGTCTAATGTCTTCCCAAACTTCTAGAATTTGTTTAGTAAACAATAAGATATTCTATTATGTATAGACTATAATAACAAAAAATGCTAAAAATTGATATAAAAAAATATATACTCCTAGAAACGGGTCGGGCCGGGGCCCCGTTTATTTTGAAAATAGGACCCGGTCCGACCCGTTAATGTCACACGACCCGCCCCGGCCCGCCCCGTTTAAATTTCAAAATTTAGGAACCGGCTTGTTTAGACATTTTTCGGTTTTGGCCGGATCGGAACCGCGGGGTCCTAGAACCGTATGCCCACCCCTAGTCAATAGTAAGGATTTAATGATTCGATCACATCTTAGTGTTAGACTTAATGAACATGATAGCACACTACTAGCATTAGAACTTGGTTTGATTTACGTCAAAGGTTGAAAATAAAATAAAGCAATTGATAAACATATTCAAGATCAGATCAAGGAAGAACTTTGGAAGAAAGTATTAGAAAGAATAATTTATGTTGTGACGTGTCTTGGCATACATAACTTGGAATTTTGATGAACACATGAGAGGATTCATGGAAAAAAATGGAATTTTGTATGAAATGATTGCAGAGGGGATCATGTAATGTAAACATTTTCAGCGGGTTTGAAAACAACGAAATTCATTATCTTAGTCATAAAATTCAAAATGAATATATGTTACTTTCTGAATCATAAGTGGCATCATTAAAAAAATTAAAGAAGCAAAAAAAAAAATAGTAATTATACTCCAGATACAAGCCACCAAGAACAAATGTCATTAATTTTACGACATGTAGATATTTCAGCAACTCTAATAAAAGTATAGGAATACTTTGTTGAATTTTCAGAAGTTAATGATACATCTGGGCAGGGACTTTAATACTTTCAAGGAATTGAAAATATTTTTAAAACTCCTAATCTTGATATTATGATGTACTGAGGTCAATGATATGGGGGTAAAAGGGCTAATATGAAACGGAAACACCAAAGTGTAGAAAGAAGATTAGTATACATAAATTCTAGAGCGCTTTATACACCTTGTGGTTGTCATAGTCAAAATTTAACACTTTATGATATGGCAAATTCTTGCCCAAAGCTAGATATTTTTTTGTAGTGGTGAATCACATTTATACAATGTCAGCTAATTCTATAAAATATTGGCAAATTTCGAAAAGTAATATACATGGTTTAACTGTCAAGTAAAGTCACATTGAAAGGCAATTATGTTCCAAGCTCCCGATATATGAGAAGCATTACTTCATTTAGTGGAAATTGAGAACGAAAGCAAAACAAGGTGTGAAGCTAAAACTTTAACATAATATGGTATTGAAAATCTAAGTTCTTGTTAGAACTGTCAATCGGGTCGGGTCGGGCCGGCCCAGCCCGGCACGAGTCGGACCCAACCTGGCACGAGGCCGGTCCGATTAATCGTGGGCCCGGTCCGACCCGGCCCCGTATATTGGGTCGTGCCGGGCCACATATATCGACCCATAAGATAAGTCCGGCCCAAAGCCCAAGCACGGCTAGGCCCACCCAAATATATAAGAATGAAGTAGTTTCTATATCAAAAAATAATTGTAATTAATATTTAGAAAAATCATTATGTTACACAAATTGTGAATTTGTGAAAACTTTGGCCCGTAGTTATTCCTGTCAAAGTATACATACACGAGTTACAACCAAGAGAGTTCACTGTTTACGGACAAAGTACATATGTAGTATATCTTCTGTATCATTATGAGACTAATGTTGGCTTATATTTGTTCATAAAATATGTATGTGTGTTATTAATTTATGTATGTACACCAGGCAACAGATTGTTGTGCAACTTTTGCATCTTAATAATTCCAAAAACTAAAGTGTCATTCCAGTGCACCTCTTATATCCTAAAAGCTGGAAGCATTTTACCTCTGTAATCTTTACAACCTTGGGTGTGGTTAGCTCATATTAATGCTAGCATGTTCATGTTCATGAATTCTACATAAATGTATAAATTTGTCACGTGCCAACCAAGACTCGGCACGGCCCGACCCGAAGCCCATTTGTTGTGCGTCACGTGCGGGCTGGGTTGAGATTTTCAACCCTTGGCCCGGCCCGGCCCACACAAATTTCGTGCCGTCCCGACCCGGCCCACTTGACAGTTCTCGTTCTTGTTAAGCATGATTATTTGGTATGATGTATTGAATGATTTTAATTTAGTTAGCAAAACCTTACAATCTAAAGACGTGCTTCTTGATGTTGCTATGAATCAAGTACAAGGACTTCTTACGTATCTTGAAAAGTACATGGAAGATGGGTTTACAAATGACATGATTATTGCTAAAGATATTGCTCATGCAAAAATTGATCCTACTTTTGAAGTAACACATATAAATCGTAAAAAGAAATATTTTGATGAGAATGGGAATAATAAGGAAACAACCCAATAATCTTTTAGAATAAATTATTTGTATACATTGTAGATCCATCTATTGGTTCACTAAAGATGGTTTGAGCAATAAAAAGCATATGGAGATATTTTTGGCTTTCTATTCAGTTCAGAAAAATTGAATTTGATGGATGATAATCATTCAAAAGGTAAGCTTGTGGTTCTGATCATTTTGAAACTATTCTAAAATATGGAAATATTTTTTATATTGATGGAAAAGATTTACTTGGATAATTTAAAAGCAATACATGGGATTTTACCAAAAGATCAAACAAACATATCAATTGATATATTGAATTTTTTAAATTACTAGATTGTTTCCAATGGCATGTATTGCTTACGTAATACTATTAACTATTCCTGTTATGGTCGCATCTGCAAAATTTTGTTTTTCAAAATTAAAATTAATACAATCTTATCTATGATCGACTATGTCGTAAGAATGATTGGATGAATTATCTTTGTTATCTATTGAGAGTGATTTTCTCGATAAAGTTGATATTTAAACCTTAATCAATGATTTTGTATCTAAAAATACAAGGAGGACAGTTTTTCGGTGATGATTCTTTTGTTGTTGGCGTTGATTATTTTTGCTTATCAGTGCTTAATTCATTTCTTTTGACGATGTATATATTTTAATTATATACTAGTTGGTTTGATATTTTATTTCTTCTCTTTTATTGTTTGTATTATTTTTTCGTATCTATATATTAGATTTTAATTTTTCTACTTTATCTCCTATTCTTTTTCCAGTTTTTCACTCATATAATATCTAGAAGGTGTTGGTGGGTTTGGAGACGTCAAAGAGATAGCTGAAGGTTTTGCAAATTTGAATATTATTTTTCTAATTTTTAGGCTTTACAGTCGTTCGATCAATACAATTCTTACCATATATGTAAGTTAATCGATATTCTATTATTAATTTTACTTGTATGCATGCGTCATTTTCTAAAGAAAATTAATTAAACTTATTTCATTAATATCTGACTTCGGCATTTTTTTGGTTTACGTAAAATAGGGCCTCATCTTCAGTTTTTGAACAAGGTCATCTAAATCTCACACCCGACCCTGTCCCTCCCTATGTTGCACAAATAGTCCTTGGGAGTACCATATCTGTTCCCATACCTGTGTCCTTGATACGGGCACGATACTCCATTACTTACTACTTAATGCTAATGCCAAAATCAATTTCAACTATGTTTTGGGCTCCTTTGGAGCCTAGACAAGCGCATAAAAAGTACCATTTGATGATTTCAACTTTAGTAGGTAATAATTTGGTAAACTGATTCTTCCTCCCAGTGATAGGAGTTTCCCTTTCGGTTTCCAGTTCTGAATTCTCTTTTATACTTTCTTTACATTATCAAACACTTGACCCATGTAAATCCAAGTACTTGATGGGGGAATCCCTATTATTACATCTAAATAAATAATGATGTGTTAAATTATTAACAATCCTCTAATAAATAATTACCATTGAAACTTCAGAAGCTACCATCTTTCTAATTCAACGATCCTCAAGTTTTACTATATCCTTGATGTTTCTTCACCTTTGATTTTGGCACATTTCGGAAGTGCGTTACCAAGCTTGAATTGATTGATCCTCTGTGTCTCTGATGCTGATACGGCTTGGTCATAATCATGTATGTGTTAGACAAAAGAAAAATTAGATACTTCTCTCCAATATTTAGGTTCTTTGACAATTTTGTAATGCTTCATCATATTCACTAGTCGTACTCCCAAGCTATACGAAGGAAGAAATAAACACAGGAGCATTGTGGTCAGAAGAGAAGACATCAGTCAAGAGGAGTTTTATAGATTAGAGAAGCTCTTAATAGATTCAGCACCTGCATCGCAAAAGAAAAGGATCAGAAAAATTCATTAAGACAGTACATCCAATTTGGCCCCCCTTTGCTTTCTCTCACCTGTACTTCTCTACGTCTGACTTCCCTCTCCACTACATTGTCGAAGGATGAGTCTAGCTTACTGAGGAATGGGATGGCTGAGCCGGTAGACTGGCGAAACGAAAAGATCGCCATCTTATTATTTTTCCTGTAGCAATTGTTTCAACCAATCCCCGATGGTTTGAGCCAAGGGCGGAACGAGGAATATGAGCTATGGTGAGCTAGAGTGGATTAGGATGGACCAAGTATAACTTGCTCATAAAAATTTACAATATATATATATATATATATATATATATATATATATATATGAAAAAGAAAAATCAAAATTTTCTTTTGGGGTGGACCCGAGGCCTTCAAATGGGTCCGCCCATGGTTTGAGCAACCAAAGAATGGAGTCAAGGGACCTAGTTTTATTTGTTAAATGTTTCATGTTCAACTACGAAGTATTACGGACGTCATCCGATAATCGGAGAAGATCGGAAGGAGTCAATGCGCCGACTGTAATGCACCAACTGTCTATAGATATAGTGAAGGAACATCTAGAATAAGGACTATTCCAGTCTCTTTTATGGATATAATATTTGGACATCGCTAGAAATGGGGGTCTATTAACATAAGAGGGGTTTATTTTTTTGCATTATATAATAATGAGCACTTTAAAGTCCTCAAAGAAGTACAGGATCCATTAACTTAATATGTTTATTTATATTTGTTAATATATAGTGATGCTCTTTATAAGTGGTAAATTGTAAGTGCTTATAATTTACCACTTAGATGGTAATGAAAAAAAGACCATTGGAACCTTTAACAAATTTAATTATTATGTAAAACATGTTAAAAAAGAAGACCATTGAAGCATTCAACTAATTATATGTTGCTCACATATATATTAGATTTAAATTGCTAGCAGTATATAGTAATTAAAAAACAAACATCCCCTAAATCTACCTAAAATCTTCCATTATTTGTTAATAGTTTTCTGTGCTCTACGCATCTCATTGCTTGTGCAAAAGAGCATGGTATGTTAAATCCAATATATGAGCAACACAGATAGAACCAACTATAGAAACATATCCAGAGCAAGAACACGAGTACAAACTCTTCATCTTTAGTTCTACTTGTAAGTTCTTAAACAACTTCTAAATACTTAGTATTCACTCCTATAAACTACTTGAGGTCTAATTTTCTAAGAGAATATCTTGACCTTTTCCTTGGATTCTGACAAGGAGAGAAGACATCGGTTAGTGGAGTTTTTGAAGTTATAGCTGATCTTAATAGATTCAGAACCTGCATTGCAAAAAGAAAAAAAAATAGAATAAGAAGAATTATAGCACAGTACATCAAATCATATAAATAAATTATAGAACAAAAGGGTGAATAATAAAATAATATAAAAAAGGGTTTTCTTTGGCATGCAAGTCCTCAAATCTAAGTGTACTTTTAATAAAATCTCTAAAATATTTTGCTAATGAGTCTCCCAAATCAATAGAAAATAGAATTATGAGTCCTGATTAACTTCAACTCATTTAGAAAAGAACATTTTGTTAGTTTTAACTTACACGGTTATGGTACTCGTAACTCTATTTTCTTTTGATTAATTGGATGATTTATTAGTAATTCATGTACACTAGATTCGGTAAACTTATAGGTAAAAGAACACTGAAAAGAATTTAGCCCTCACCTGCACTTCTCCTGCTACGACTTTCCTCTCCACTACACTGTCAAAGGATGAGTCTAGCTGAATGATTGAGCTAGTAGAGACTGGAGAAACATGAAGATCGTCCGTCACCATAAATTTTCCTGGTCCTTTGGCATATCCTCCCCCCTTTTCTGTCCCTCCTTGCGGAGACTTTGGGTTCAACTCTTTAAAAACAGACTTCCCGACTCCATGATCACAATTTGCAGATGCACAGGCTTTGTTATTATTTTTCCAGTAGCAAGTGAGGCAACCATGTGTCGGCCTCTCTTGTGGGCTTATTTCATCTAATTTCAGTATGTTGTTGGAGCAACCAAAGAAGGGACCTAGCTTAGGAGACAGCAATATACTTCTGGACTGCTCAGACTCAAAGTACTCTAAGCTCGAGTCCTCTGCACTCCTATACAAGTTATCTACACATCCCGTCCCTGTGTTCTTGTTGAGGATCTTGATCAAGGAACCAAGTGGCAAGGTCAGAAAGCTGAATAGTATATTCAAGAAATCACCATCTGCTTCAGCGCACAAAATTTTGTTGGTGTGTTTATTTATAAGCAACTTGATGCTTATTCCTTCAGTGTTAGCCTCTTGGTTGCTTTCAGTTTTAACTTGCACTGCTTCTTTCTTGCCTAAATGATCTCGTGGTGCATCGTCAGTCTTGTCATTGTGGTGGAAATACAAGTCTGTTAAAGGCATCTCGGAGACCAGCAATCTTTTGAGCAATGCTAATATCTGCAAAGTTGAACAAACTACCTAAGCTAAAGAAATGTGGACATAATGACAATCATGACAATGTATTAATCAATATAATTTTTCGCAAAGAAAAAAAATGGATGTTTTATTTAGATAAATGGTGTAAATAAATCCATATATATATATATATATATATATATATATATATATATACGTCCGCGGGGTCGTGGCCTGTTGGTAGCGACGAGGGTCCCCGGGCGGGTGGCCCGGGTTCGAACCCCTCCTTAGGGGTACGCGCCTAAGCTCTAGTAAAAAGGACACCCAAAAAAAAAAAAATAAATAAAAATAAAATATATATATATATATATATATATATATATATATATATATATATATATACATTTCATTACTGATAATTAACAAGAGATGTTTTGGACACAGATTCAAATTAAAGTGATGAGGAAGGAGCCAACAATCTGGATATAATTAACTTGGTGATTTAGGCTGAGACAATAATAACATGATCTATGCAAGTGTTGTAAATGTGTCTAGACAGGATTATGTTGGCAAACATAAAGGAGCAGCAACTGTTATACATGGATCATAGGAATTAAGGGGTGAAAATTTGCACCAAGTGTAGCACATTTTTTATACTGCTTATGCATAATTATGTTTGTAGTGTGTTAACTGATACAAGTATTATTCCAAAATTAATTTATAAATAGAATTTTTGAGAATCTCATATTCCCAATTTGGGACACCGCTTCTATTTGTAATATTGAAATACTAACAAAAAATTTATTAAAAACTCAAATTCTGGCTTGTTTTTCTTATATATATATATATATATATATATATATATATATATATATATATATATATATATATATATATATTCAATTTTCCGCACTTGTGAGACTTACAATCCCATAGTAATTTAACGGGCTCTCCTACCAGGAACTTTTTGTGCAACTAGATACCATAATGGCATTGTATCTTGAAAATATAAAATCTCGTCGTAGAGTTGGCTTTTCAAACATGCATTCTGTAGACATTATTTATCTTAACCCAAATTTATCATCAAAATAACAAAGAAAATAATTTGGAAATTTGCTGACGAAAGTCTGATTTAAAGTTTTGTGTGAAAATAGTATTACCTCTTGTTCGCTGATATCCATATACCTTTCCTCTAGAACACTGCCGTCTTTTATGTCCATCTTCTGAAGCAGAGAGAGGATATGCATCACAGTAGCTGGCTCAACACGAAGGTCATTGCTAATAATATACTTAACTCCTTCCTTGACAAATAGTCTTACATCCTTTTTTGGCGATCTAAGCACCTTATCCATTTTCTCTTTACAGTGGATGCACTGAGCATTCTGAGCAGAGCTAACCAAGCATGTTTGCTTCGAACAGCAGTCATCCTTCTTGCAGGCAAAGGTATCTCTGGGCTTCATATCATCGATGTTGATTTTTAAACCTTCACACTGAACAGCTGCTTCACTCCGAGGATGAAGCAGCATAGTCTTGCATGCCTCAGTCTGCAGGTACTGAATGTCGAGCTTCTCGACACTCTCGTACAAGTTGTCCATGCATCCAAGTGTAGACTGTTTGTTGAGTAATTTGACGATGGTACTCAAAGGCAAAGTCAGGAAGCTGAAGAGTATGTCGACAAAATCCTTGTCCGCTTCGGCATATACCACCCGGCTCCTCTCCTTGTCCATCAAAAGTTTCATTGCAATCTTCTTGGCAATGGCCATACTGAATGGATCACCTCTGCATTTACATTGCCCTTTAAATTATTGTTATTTTCCACGGAAGAATTACGCGGAAGCCTAAACAACATATATGTTTGTATATGAGTATAGAAAATTAAAAACAGGGGAACAAAAACATAGATGTACATTTTACTATGAAATCTTCGGTGTCCACAAATTACATGCATGTATCCTTGTTATTTAACTGGTAAACCTAAGATGGATACATGAGACAGTACATTTTATAGAAGCAATCACCGGCACTGATAGAGAAGTTTTTCTGTTTGCTTGTACTGAATGTAAGTTATTTATGATAAATAAATAAATAAATAAACCAAAATCAGCAGGAGGAAGAGGTATTTTACGCCATACATTACAAAACATCCTGCAGATTGTGCTGCAGAAATTTCTGTAGTAGCATGTTGATTATGTGTTTTGGAAAGGATTGGTGAAAAATAGAAGAGCATGTTCTTCGTATTGCCTGGTCAAATGATTTAACCGAAAAAAGAAACACATCTGCTATGACCCATGCTCAATCAGTTTAGGATTGGTAATGCACTTTTAACCTACTAAAATTTAAGTGGATAAATAATGCAGAAAATTTCATATAGAGGGAAAATGTTTAACCAATTTGCATAGAACAGGATAATTTTCAAATATTTCCAAAAAAGGGGATCTGGCGCCAGTGCAACTGGCGCCGGACAAAAAAATTAATAAAAAAAAATCAGGCAAGATTAAAAAAAAAAATTCAATCCCGGCGCCAGTTCAACGGCGCCAAACTCTATTTTTTGGTTTTTTTTTTTTCTTTCGGTTTTTGTAGTTTGGTTTGATTTGGTTTGGTTTGATTTATCTTTTAGTTTGATTTAGTTTGATCTTTTAGCTTAGTTTAATCTATTAGTTACTTTATTATTATCTATACTATGTATAATAACCGAATATACCAGTTAAAATTTGTTATTATTTATACTATGTATAATAATAAAATATATCAGTTTAATCTATTAGTTACTTTGTTATTGTTATTGATGTATTATTATTTATTTTTATTTGTATACTAATATATTACTATGTTTGGAGATTAATCCAATTCAGGTGTCAATCCTGTGAGATCCTCTAATGTACTATCCTCCAATATATTAGTATACAAATAAATATAAATTAAAATACATTAATAACAAAGTAACTAATAGATTAAACTGATATATTTTGTATTATCCATAGTATATATAATAATAAAAATTATTTTTTAATTTAAAATTATTATATGTATATATTTTGTTATTATCTATAGTATAGATAATAACAAAGTAACTATTAGATTAAACTAAGTTAAACGATCAAACTAAATCAAACTAAAAGATAAATCAAACCAATCCAAATCAAACCAAACTACAAAAACCGGAAAAAACCAAAAAAAAAAAAATGTTTGGCGCCAGTTGCACTGGCGCCGGGTTTGAGAACTTTTTTTTTATTCTTATTTTCTCTTTGGCGCCAGTTTGTCTGGCGCCTGATGTTTAAAAAAATAAATAAATTGTCTGGCGCCAGTTGCACTGGCGCCAGATCCCGTTTTTTAGAAATATTTTAAAATTATCTTGTTTTATGCAAATTAGATAAACATTTTCCCTGAATATGAAATTTTCCGTAAATAATGTGATTAATCCTTAATCTTTGAATTAGCTCTTATCAATTGTTAATACAAACATTTTGTTGAGAAACAAATATAGTGTAAAAACCATCATATTGAAAAAGATGCAAATTTATGTCTGAACTTGAACATACCTCAATTTCTTTTATTTAATAAGAAAGGATGTCCCTGTGTCCCGAGGCTCCCATTTATGCAGGATCTAGGAAGAGTCATGTATGCAACTTACTCCTATATATATGTTTCTGTGACTGATCCTACATCCTCCATTATACAAGCAACAAATCTTACAAATACTTAAGCGAAACAACACCCTCTAACTTTATTTTATTTAATACATCAACAAAAACAAAGTAAGTCAAGAAGCAAATCACTATTAAAGATAGATTTATCATGTAGCTTGCCGAATATGAAAGGTAATGTCAAGTTATAAGAAATAAATGCTCAAAGTCTAAAGAGGCACATCATCTATATACTTCCATGATATTTAAATACATTGATTGCGGTTAAACTAATGTAAGAACATAATACTCCTGCTGTGATACTTGTGTGTTTATTCGACCATATACTCATGTATCCTAGATCTTAAAGTTGCATGAACAATGATACGACACGACACGCCTCAGACACGAAGATACGGTCTCGACATCTAATATATTTTGATGTCCCAGCGTACTTGGATGGATATGAAAATAAAGTTAGATTTTATTGTTGCAATAATTTAGATTTGATTGTTGAATTCAAATGACCAAAAAAAATTAATGATGTTAAGAATTTTTTGCTATTATTATTAGATATCTTCATCTATATGGAATTCAATAATATATATATATATATATATATATATATATATATATATATATATATATATAGATCTTCATCTATATGGAATTCAATAATAACTCAAAAAATTGAAAGCTCTTAGGCCTAGTTTGGTTCGCAGAATCATGGAGTTGGGAAAAAGAAAGTCATTACTTTTCTATATTTTGGTGCCAAAGGAATTGAGGAGGAAAGGAAAGTGGTTCTAATAGAAAGGTAAACTAGGGAAGAAAATGATTTCCATCCATCCGAACAAAAAATTACTTTTCCACGTTGAAGTATTCATTTTCCTTTCCAATTATCCTAGCATTTCTAGACATCGAAAAGAAAAAATCAATAAAAATTGTAACTTTCTAAAGGGAAAAAAAATACCAGGAATTGATTTCCTTTCCATTAACGCGGCCTCAAGGTTTTTATAAAAACCCACACACATTGCGTCTCAGACTCTCAAGAGATAATTAATACATGGATGATTAAGAGGATTTTAGGAGGAAATGCTTACAATTTTTCGATTCCTCGAAATAAGAAACCCTAATTTCTTATGTGCGCGCGCTCTCTCTCTCCGCTACTGGGCATTATTTATAACCCTTGGCTTCTTTCAGCAAAAAACTCCACTTCTTTTCGTTTTTTGGACACTAACTCCACTTTGCAAAAGTTTGCAAACGTCCAAGTTGTCACTACCAAAATGAGTGATTTAGTATGGATTTTTTTTCTTGAAAAGCAGTTAACTTGCTGCATGGTGTGTATGCGGCCGGGCTGCCGGCCTGGACTTGTGTTGATCGTGTTTGACCGGTTCACGGTCGGGTTGGACTTAGGGCTTGTTTGGTAAATGGATTTGAATTTTGGACTTGGATTTAGAAATCCAAAATTCAAATCCAAATTCAAATCATGGATTTCAAAATCCAAATCCAAGTCCAAATCCAATTCCAACCAAACATATGATTTGAATTTATGATTAATAAATAAATTATAGTCATGATCAATAATTAAGCTATTAATTAATTATGATTAATTATAGTTATTATTAACTATAAAATTAATAATTAACGATTAACGATTAATAATTAATAATTAACGATTAGTTATTAATAATTAGAAATTATAATTAATGATTAATAATTAATAATTAACGATTAATAATTTTAATTAACGATTAATAATTAAAAAATATAATTAATGATTAGTAATTATAAAATTAATAATTAATTTTTTAATTAATGATTAATGATTAAAAAATTATAATTAATGATTGGTAATTATAAAATTAATAAATAACAATTAGTTAATTTTTAAATAAATAACAATTAATGATTAATAATTAATAATTAATAATTATAATTAATGATTAATAATTAATAATTAATGATTAATAATTATAAATTATAATTAACGATTAGTAATTAATAATTAACAATTATTTTTTTCATAATTAATGATTAATAATTAACAATTAATCATTTTTAAATAAATAATGATTATTATAATTATAATTAACGATTAATAATTAATAATTAATGATTAGTTAATTTTTAAATAAATATTAGTTAGTTTTTAATTAACTATAAATTAAATATTTTAAAAATAATAATTATAAATTAATATAATGATGATTAGTAAATTATTAATTAAATTATCATAAAATATGATTCTAATCGTGATTAAAATATTATCAATTAAGATTATAATAAAATAGTTCTTTACAAATTATTAATTAATATTATAATAATACTAATAGATTATTAATTATGATTATAATTGGATATTAGTTAATAAATTATTAATTAATATTATAATTAATAAAATTATTATAATCATGATTAATAAAGTAATAAATTATTAATTAGGATTATTATAATTATTAATTAATAAATTATTAACTTAGAATATAATTATGATAACTAACTATTAGTTATTTTTTTATTAATTAACTAATTTTTAACGAAATTATTAAAGAATAAATATTTTAACAAAATTATTAAATAACAACTAATTTTTAATTTACTAATTTTTAACAAAATTATTAAAGAATAAATATTTTAACAAAATTATTAAAGAATAACTAATTTTTTTCTCTCAAATCCAACCAAATCCAAGTTCTGGATTTTGTCATATTTTTCATATCCAAATCCATCTCCAACCAAATATAGGATTCTATGGATTTCTCTCCAAATCCATAAAAATTCAAATCCTACCTTCAAATACGGTTTACCAAACGGGCCCTTAGTCTGAGGAGGTGACGGATCGGATCAGTCCGACGTATGTTTAGAAACCCAAATCCAGTCTAAACTCAAACCCGGATAGAAAGTGGACAGGCTTGACCATACCGGTTTAGGGACGGATCCGTGTTGACCCGATTTTTTTAAAAAAGTTTTTGGGGCTTTGGGCTTGGATAGATAGGTTTTATTAGAATAAATTGGACTTGGAGTTTAGGCTCGAGTAGACCATTTTTATAAGGAAAAAAAAACTTGGACTTTAGCTATAAACATTTTCTTATTTGTTTTTATTGTAACATTTAAGGCCATTTGTATGGACATTTATTTGTAAGGCATTTATTGTATATACATGTATTTGTAAAATTTACTATATACGTATATTTGTAAGACATTTACCCTAAAAATATTTTAGGGTGCTGTTACGGACACTCCTAAAACGTCTTCATGCGTTTCTCTTTAATTTTCTATCATTTTAATTCCAAGTATACTCATGCATTAAATATGACATTAATTAGTGCATGCATAGAAGGAGAGGGTATAAGATGACATTTTAGGAGTGTCAATAGTGTTAATACAGGACAAATTTGAAATTTTTGAATGTTAGAAAACTAAAGAGGAGTGCAGGATGACATTTTAGGAGTGTCAATAATGACATCCTAAGGCCAAATATGATAGGTACAAATATTTTAAGACCAAACAAATATGGTTGTCTTTGCATAACTACCATATATGCTAATAATTTTCATAATTTTATTGTACATATTGGGTTTTCCATAAATACAATAGAAATATTATGACATGGTATTTATACTTTCTTATTTACTATATATATTAGACTAAACTTACTATTTATGTGAATAATTTTGACCCACAACAAATTTAAAACAATTATATTGATTGTAGTTAAATATTTAATTAACTCTTATGGTTTGAATGACTACCAAGTAATTATCATATTATTTTGAATAACTGCCATATATGCAGCATGCTACTAGTTTCAATATTATATATCATTAATTTTATATAATTATTTTCTATATATCTCTTATTGTAATTAGATATATCATATAATAGGTTGTCTATAAGTATATATTAAAAATACAATGACATGATAATACTTCTATATTAACTGTGTTAGAGTAATTTTTAGTAATCGTGTGAATGACATAGCTGGCTACACATGAGATTTGAAATATTTCATTGATTATAGTTAAATGCTTAATTAACTTCTATGTTTTGAATGTCTATCAATTAATTGTAATATATTTTGAATAACTATCATATATGCTAGTAGTTTACCATATTTACTATCATTAATTTTATGTAATTATTTTTCATATGGATTTCTTATTGTAATTAGATATTGTATATAGTTCGTGGTATATAAAAGCATCCACAATGGAAACATTCCAAACACATACACTAAATATTATAAAAATTTGTGTAAATTATTACTTTTGGAGTGTCTTATTGATACTAGCACATAATGGTGCACTCCAAAAAATTACTCCAAATTAGAGCATTCGCAATGGGAGATATTTCAAATGCTATATTTTGATTTTAGTTAAATTTTGTAGCACTTGATGGCTACAACAGGCACTTGTCCATACTTGAAAATTACTAGAAAGCTAAACAACACTTCAGATTTGGAGCGTGCCCTACCTCCGCTATATTAATTCCGGGGCCCACCAAATAAGCCGTTCTTACCAAACATGAGAGAAAAATAAATAGGAAAAAGAGGGGGAAAAATACCAAACATGGAAGGAAAAGAAAAAGAAAAAGGAGAATGATGTTAATTTGGAGTATTTTTTTGGAGTGTACCATTGTGTGCCAATATCAAGCAGATATATTAAAGTGATAATTTACACAATTTCTAACAATTTGGAGTATTTGTTTGAAGTGTAATCAATGTGGATGCTCTTAACATTCTTTCTCTTTTTTCTCTTTATTTTTCTTCCCTGTTTGGTAAGATTTTTTCTTCTTCTCTATTTTCTCTTTATTTTTTTCCCTGTTGGTAAGATTTTCTCTTTCTCTTTTTTCTCTTTTTTCCTTCCTTACTTGGTAAGAATGATTAATTTGGTGGGCCTATGAATTAATGTAGTGGAGCTCGCGCACTCTCCAAATCTGGAGCGTCTATTAGCTTTCGAGCAACTTTCAAGTATACACAAGTGCCCACTGCAGCCTTTAAGTGTTACAACATTTAACTAAAGTCAAAATATAGCACATGAAATCTCTCCCACTGTGAATGCTCTAAGTATACTAAAAATACAATAATATTTAATACTTACATATTAACTGTATTATAATAATTTTAGTATTTGTGTGAATGACCTAGTTGGCTACACATGAAATATAAAATAATTACATTGTAGCTAAATGTTTAATTAACTCTTATATTTTGAATGACTATTAATTAATTGTCATATCATTTTGAATTAATAATAGTTTTCATTATCATTAATTTTATGTAATTATTTTTCATATGGATTCCTTATTGTAATTTTATACTGCATATACTTGATTGCCTATAAGTATATAATAAAAATACATTGACATTGTAATACTTCACGATTAACTATATTAGGGTAATTTTAGAGTATATGGCAATATTTTTGAGAAAAAGAGCGATTAACTTGAATTTATATATATATATATATATATATATATATATATATATATATATATATATATATATATATATTCAAAAAAGTCCTGCTTTATTCATATCAAGGCGCAAAATGCCGAAGCCTTTACAAGTAAGCGCAAAAAGACATAAAAAGAGCTTAAAAAGAAGGTGCCCTTCCCTCCATAATCAAAAAGTCAGGAGAGCAAGGACTACCAGAAGTATTCTTGTCCATGGTTGCAGTGTCTACTGGCTTTGTACGTCTGTCGGAGGACCCCATGGATAAGTTGGTTGGACGAATATTGGTGGCCCTCATATATGTATTTGTTGCGGTTCTTCCAAATGACCCACGTGGCGGTGGCTAAAATGATCTGGTAGCCGTGTGAGGTGTTGCACCAGGTGGCAAGAAGATCGTGGAAGCACCCAACGGCCAGGTTCTGTCTGCAACGATGAGAGAGGGCAGTCCATACCTTTGCCGTTGAGTCTCCTGACAGCAAAATATGGTCCACCGTTTCGGACTGTCTGTCCGAGCAGCAATGATATTCGGAAGCCAAACTAAAGCTGATTGTCTTGAGAGCATCGTCAGTGGGGAGGTTCTTGCGAGACGCTCTCCATATTAGAAAGGACCATTTTTGGAGATGCAAGACTGCCAGAATGCCCCAATGATGGGGGTAGGCATCCCAGTGTCGCGGACCACGCTCTTGGCCGAAGTGATTGGGAATGATCCGTTGACCGAGGTAGCCTACTGCAAGACGTCAGGTTCCGGTCTGATCTTCAGCCTAGCACCGAGGAGCGAAGCTGCGGCTTCTTCTCTTATCCATTCGCGCACCCTCTCCCACTTCCAGTTGTCTGAGTCCCAAAGATCTTTGATCATACTGTGTATAAGGGCTACGGGCCTCTGTTGGAGAAGATCTTCTCCGGACCAACGTTCGAAGAATAGAGATGATTCTCCTGATCCCAGCTGAAGACGGATCAGGGGCTCAGCGAGGCTCCGACCATGAAGTATGCGTCGCCAAGCTACGGATGATCTGCAATTGGAATCAGCGATGGACGGATGAGTGTGCTTGTAATATCTGGCCTTCATAAACTGCGCCCAAAGATTTCTACTCACTCGAAGTTTCCACCATAGCTTCATCGAGCATGCGTCTACGATATGCAACAGCCTGCAAAATCCAAGGCCTCCCTCTTCTGTGGGTCTTGCCATGGTGTCCCAACTCGTCCAATGATGTTTATCCTTACCGTCGCAATGGTCCCAGAAGAAGTTGGTAAAGAAGTTTTTAATGTCTGTGAGCACCTTCTTAGGGGGAGCAGGCAGCCAAGGTGTATATGGGGATGGTGGAGAGCACGTGCTTAATTAGAATCATCTTTCCGCCATGCGATAATGAAACGTTGTGCCACCCCTCAAGTTTTTTCCTAATTTTGCCCACCAGCCCTTCAAAGATGCCCGTGTTGGATCTGTCGTATACCAGCGGGCAACCAAGGTAGAAGAAAGGTGGGTATACGACAGAGAAGGAAGTTATGTTGGAGAGAGCGGAGGAGTGGTCTCTGTCGGTCTTGTGATGTACGTAGATGACGCTCTTGCTGGAGTTGACGCGCTGACCAGAGCATTTGGTGTATTGCTTCAGCGTATTGTGAACCACCTACACAGACCCGATGTCGCTAGAGGAGAATATTAGGATATCATCGGCATACGCCAGGTGGGTGATGATCGGGCAACCGCTAGACGTGTGGAAATGCTTGAAGTTCGGGTAGCCCACCATTCTGTTCAGATTTCTGCTCAGTGCCTCCGCTGCGATGATGAAGATGGTAGAAGTGTCATAACCTTAATTTTCATTTTTATTTTAGGTATTTTTAATTATTTTCAACCTTTCAAAAATTATATTCCTATAATTATTTCTCAAAAAAAATATATATAGTGTAAGACTACTTTAGTTTCGGAAAAGACGAAACTAATATTTGAATGCGACTTGACTTCTAGGACTCCCGTTTGGGAGATAGTTTCTCTGAAGTGTAAATGTTTAGAATAGGTTGCATGGGGTTTGGGAGAGAAACCGTTGGATCACGCCCGGCTGACTTCTTTGCAATATAATTTTTCATTTTCGTACTGATCAGTCCCTGATACGGTGTTCGTACGGCCGTGCAAATATCCGGGGTGAGGCTTAGCTCACTTTCTTGATCGCAATTGGACATCCAGGCCTTGAGTTTCAGCTCAGCTATCCATTTGCACATTACCCTGAGTTTTCAGCTCAGAATACTTATTAATTCATTAGATATCCAGGCCCTGAGTTCAGCTCAGCTCTCTAATGAATGGGTTCGATATTCTTGGAAAAGTCCAAGTCATACGAACTTCTTGTTATAACACATGATGCGATGACTCGACCTAGATGATTCGGAAACCACTCATGATGTTATCTTGCTTGTAATCACATCAATATGTGATAGTACAGACGGCTGAAGAATCTAAGCACCAACCCGTTTTGTACGAGCCTGATCCCGGGCAAGTGGGGTTATTGTTGAGATGCTAGGTGAGTGTGTGTGATCCAGAAAGTTTTTCTAAATTGCATTTAGGTCTAGAAAGATCTTGTCGTGTCATTGTGACATTAAATTGAGAATCACTTACTTTTTGACTAATGTCAAGGTATGAGTTTAATTGCTCTAGATGCTATATCTTGTTCACTTGTCTTATCATTACGTATTCATACTTCACCTTTGACTGAGGGCTTGCTCGTCGTATTGACGACCTAGTTTTGTTCACTAGGGATTGATGAAGATCAAGATATGGATCAGGCGTACACTGAGAACGATCTCTATGAATAATGTGGAACGGATGGAATGTAGCTTCATTTTGAGAACATCTTCAATTATGTAAATTATGTGTGTTTGAAGACAATGAATCAAATATGTATAATATGTGTTTTGATGAATTCTAGACCAAGTATGTAATATTTCTGGATAAATGAATGTCATGTCAATTGTAGAATTCTGTGATTATGCCTTATATCTATGCCTATCCCGGACCTTACAGGCGACAATCGCAGGGTACAATTTGGTACTCATTGTACAGTTGCGTAGCCTGGGGAGAAGTATCACGTACCTCGAGTCATCCTGGGAACCGGGGCGTGACACGTCTCTTTTGGTTGGTGGCCCATGCAGGTCTAGTCTTTAAGGATAGTGTATAGGTTTAGGAGATTGTATAGGTAGATATTAGATATTCTAAGGACTTATTTGAGCTACCCCAGGACAGAAATATTTAAATTGAAGATTGAATTCCTAATTAAAGAATCGAGGATTATGCAAGGATTTGAGATATGAATCTTGATTAAACTTTATTTAGACATTGATGATGCATTGTTTCTTGTCAGAGATTTCTAATTCGAGAATTTTTGGGTATAGGTCATGGCACGATTTATACCAAGCATCTTTTGGGACGGGAGTGACCGAACTTTCTACGGTTATGAGCAGTTCGCCCGAAAAGCCTGGCTAGTGGTGGATGATGCAGAACTTCCAGTATTCGGAGTTTATTTCCATCGCCTGCGTCCCAAGATTCGGGACATTGAAGATGGAGCAGAAGTTTATTATGAGAAGGAATTACGTCTTATTTTCTTCCTTGCGAAGGACGGTCCATCTTCCTTTACTTATGGGTATGATGGGACCATCAGCGAGTGGGAAGAGATCAACCCCTACGATAAGATTCTGGAGATCACTTACCTGAAGCTGACGAGGGGTTAGTCAGGATAACTGGGAAGTGAGATAGCTTTTTGTCTGCTGTACAACATTTTGACGGATCAGCAGATATATGTATATGTATATGTAGAAAGATATGGTATGGAGGTGTAGAGGGAAATTTTTGTCTGTTGTATAATATTTTGGAAATTACAACAGATGTATATAGTTTTGTATAGGGTTTAGAGTATAGAAGTCGTAAGGACTTTCTTGTGAAGCATATTGTAATCCTGTATTGTGAATGAATGAAATATGCTTCTTTTGGCTTAAACTATCTTAATTGTGATTGCCTTTTTCTCCTTTAGCAATTAAATTCTTTAAGATTCCCCTTTTCAATTTTGCATTAAGAATTTCCCATCCTTAATATTTAGGAAATGTCTTCTTCACCAAATCCCGACACATTACAAACGGAAACCACCGAGATGCGTCCGACAGACGCAATAGAAAGTTTTCAGAAAATCTTGGCAGCCAACACCCAACAAATCCAACTTTCTCAAGCTGTGTCTGCAAAGCTGCTGGAAAGATTGGATGTCGCAGCTGCTCCTAAAGCTGGGACCATTTCGGATTTCAGGACGATTAAGCCCCCAGAGTTCAAGGGGACTGAAACTCCTATGGAAGCGGCACAGTGGATTAGGACCACAGAAGGGTTGCTGAAGGGCACGAAGATCGTGCCAAATGACATAGTGTCTCTAGTAAGGATTCAACTGAAGGATGTTGCCGATATCTGGTGGAGCTCCTTACACCCGGAAGAATCAGATGAGATTGTATCATGGAAAAAATTTAAGAAAGAATTTGAAGAGAGATTCTTTCCCCAAGTGCCAAGTTGGAGCTGGAAAGGAGATTCCTACAGTTGAAGCAGAATAAGACATCTGTCGATGAATACTCGGCAGAATTCACAAGACTAAGCCGGTATGCTTCAAGCATGGTGACTACGGAGAAGGCAAAGGTAGTCTGATTCATGGAAGGGTTGGACGATAAGCTGAAGATGAAAGTTGCCCCCTACAGATGTCAGACTTACGCAGAAGTGGTCGAAGCTGCAAGAGACCAAGAAAGGATACAAAATGATAAGATCAACTCGAAGGCTGCAGGACAAAAGCGGAGTCTGGAGACCGGCTCACCTCAAGGAAGGACCTCGGGACAAGGACAACAGAAGCGTGCTCAGCATGAGCAGAATAGAGTCACGCTAAGCTGTTCTTACTGCGGGAAGTCCGGGCATAAAAAGAATAACTGCAGAAGACTTCAAGGGAAGTTCCTGAAGTGTGGATCCTCCAACCACCGGTTGAACCAATGTCCCCAGAACAATAGAAGATCTGTAGTACAGAATAATACACAGGGACCAAGAGCTGCAAACCAGGGTTTTCAACAAAGGCCTTTCTTTCAAAGCAATGAGCCCAGGTTTAATGCTGCTGCAGCACCACAAGCACAAGGGCATGCCCCTACAGGATATCAGCAGAGACCGGCATTGGCACCACAGGCGCATCAATTCTATCAAGCTCAAAAGGCTAATCAGAATCACAACAACAGAAATAAGAAGAATCACGGTCAAGTCTTTATGATGGATAGCAATAAAGCTGGAATTGCGGGAGACGTGGTGACAGGTACTATACTCGCTTCTTCTAGTCCTGCATCAGTATTGTTTGATTCTGGAGCTACTCATTCCTTCATATCTGCATCATTCATAACTGAGTATAATATTGAGACTCAACCTCTAGTTAGAAAATTGAAAATCCATACGGGCATTGGTGTAGTAGAAGTGAGTCGAATTTGTAGAAACTGTCCAATCAAAATAGGAGGAGCAAGCTTCCGAACTAGACTATTAGTCTTTCCCATGGACAACTATGATATAGTATTTGGAATGGATTGGTTAATAGCAACCTCAGCAATCATTGATTGTGGACAAGGAAAAGTTCAGTTTTCCTTACCTAGTAGAAAGTTGCATGAATTTGTTAGAGCCCAGAAGGAGTTTGACAAAGAGGAGTTAGAGAGGTTTGAACTTAGGAGTCTCATGAACCAAGTAATAGAGGAATGGCCAAGGGTTGTAGACGAGTTTAAGGATGTATTCCCTGATGAATTACCCGAATTGCCACCGGATAGGGCAGTTGAATTTAGCATTGATCTAATCCCTGGAGCAGCCCCAATTGCTAAGAAGATATATCCAATGAATAAGGAGGAACTAGCAGAATTAAATAAACAAATCAAGGAATTGCTAGCTAAGGAATTTATCAGGCCTAGTGTTTCTCCGTGGGGAGCGCCTGTACTATTTGTAAAGAAAAAGGATGGGAGCCTGAGATTGGTGATAGATTATAGAGCACTGAATGAAGAACAAATATCCACTCCCTAGGATCGACGAATTATTCGACCAACTTGGAGGAGCAACTGTATTTTTCAAAATAGATCTCAGATCAGGCTATCATCAAGTGAAGATTAAGAAAGAAGGCATACCAAAGACTGCTTTTAGAACTAGATATGGACATTATGAGTTCCAAGTCATGCCTTTTGGATTGACAAATGCTCCGGCCATATTCATGGATTTGATGAATAGAATATTCTATCAATATTAGGATAAATTTGTGATCGTGTTCATTGATGACATATTGATCTACTCGAAGAACGAGGAGGAGCATGAAGAACACTTGAGGATAGTACTTGAGACTCTACGTCAGGAGAAGCTGTATGGGAAGGCTGAGTAAATATGAATTTTGGTTAAAAAAATTTCTTTCTTAGGACACATAGTTAGTGGAGAAGGCATTACAGTAGATCCTAAGAAAATAAAAGCAATTAAATCATGGCCTACTCCCAAGAATGTAGCTGAAGTTCAAAGTTTTGTTGGTTTAGCTGGATACTATAGAAGATTCGTAGAGAAC
Source organism: Iris pallida (assembly GCA_029216955.1). NCBI lineage: Eukaryota > Viridiplantae > Streptophyta > Magnoliopsida > Asparagales > Iridaceae > Iris > Iris pallida. The sequence continues at coordinate 1,387,315 of JANAVB010026997.1, forward strand.
TTTTCCAGAATAGTTGAGCCGCTTACTAGATTGACTCGGAAGAATGAGAAATTCGTTTAGACTGATAAATATCAAGCGGCATTTGAGGAATTAAAGGAAAGACTTGTCACAGCACCAGTACTAGCTTTACCCTCAGGATCAGGAGGTTACGAGATTTACAGTGATGCTTCTGGTAAGGGTTTGGGCTGTGTACTGATGCAGCACGGAAGGGTTATCACTTATGCTTCGCGACAGTTGAAGGTTCATGAGAGGAACTATCCAACACATGATCTGGAGTTAGCAGCTGTTGTGTTTGCACTGAAACTGTGGAGGCATTACTTGTATGGTGAGCAGATCAAGATTTACACAGATCATAAAAGTTTGAAATATGTGTTCACCCAAAAGGAGCTAAATATGTGGTAACGTAGATGGCTAGAGTTGCTTAAGGATTTTGATATGGAGTTGGAGTATCATCCAGGCAAGGCGAACAGAGTGGCAGATGCTCTTAGTAGGAGGCCTGAGGCTTTCTTTATGAACACGCCCAAGGAGATATTGGATGATCTCAGAAAGATGGGGATTAAAGTGATATGTCCAGTAGCAGATGGAATTTAGGAAAGTTTACAAGTTCAATCTTCTTTAGTGGAGAGAATTAAGGAGGCACGGAAGAAGGATATGAAGCTGCAAAAACTGTGGAGTCAAACTGAAGCTGGGGTACAAACTGGATTGATGAAGCATTCTGATAGATCCTTGAGGTTCGGGAGTCATTTGCGTGTACCATTTGGAGAACTCCGGACTGAGCTAATGACTGAAGCACATAGTTCTCAGTACTCCATTCATCCTGGGAGTACGAAGATGTACCAGGATCTGAGACAAAATTTTTGGTCGCATAGAATAAAGCGGAAGATAGCTAAATTTGTCTCGAAATGTTTAGTATGCCAACAAGTGAAAGCTGAGCACCAACGGATTGCTGGACTACTGTAACCACTACCAGTACCTGAATGGAAGTGGGAGCATATCACAATGGATTTTGTATCAGGACTCCCAAGAACACAGAAAGGTAACAATGTCATCTGGGTGATAGTGGATAGGCTTACAAAGTCCGTAAAATTTCTACCATTTCGAGTTGGACAATCTACGGAGCATTTAGCGGATATGTATATGAGGGAAGTTGTTAGTCACTATGGGGTGCCGGTAAGTATCGTCTTAGACAGGGATACTCGGTTCACCTCCAAGTTTTGGAGAAGCTTACAAGACAGTCTTGGCAGTCGCCTGAAGTTTAGTTCAGCATATAACCCACAGACTGATGGACAGTCAGAAAGGATGATACAAATTTTGGAAGACATGTTGAGAGCGTGCTCTCTAGATTTCCAGGAATCATAGGATAACCATCTGCATCTAGTAGAATTCTCTTATAATAACAGTTATCAGGCCAGCATCAAAATGGCGCCATTTGAAGCACTGTATGGGAGGAAGTGCAGATCACCTATATGTTGGGGTGACGTCGAAGAACGACAACTTCTAGGGCCAGAGTTGGTCACACAGACAGTAGACATAGTCAAGGCAGTCAGAAGTCATCTTCAAGCTGCGCAGGACAGGCACAAGGTGTGGGCAGATAAGCATCGGAGAATCTTGAATTTCAAACCTGGTGATCATATATTTTTGAAGATCTCACCAACTAAAGGAACTATCAGGTTTGAAACCAGAGGGAAGTTGAGCCCAAGGTTTATAGGTCCATTCGACGTCCTGGATCGAGTCGACGACGTATCTTATCGATTGGCCTTGCCACCATCTCTCGAAGGAGTTCACGACGACTTCCATGTATCTCAACTGCGAAAGTATGTACCAGATCCCAGTCACATACTGGATCATTCAGAAATCACAGTTGGCCCAACTCTCCGCATTGAACAGAAGCCAGTAGAGATCCTGGATCGGAGGCAGAAGATTCTTAAGAACAAGACCATCTCTTTGGTTCGAGTATCTTGGAACAAGGACTCACCGGGAGAATCCACTTGGAAAAGGGAAGATGAGATGCGACGACTGTACCCCTACCTCTTTAATGATTAAGGTACTTAGCAACCTATCCTTTTCTACCTCTCTTATCTTTAAATTTCGGGGACAGAATTTAATTAAGGTGGGTAGGGTGTCATAACCTTAATTTTCATTTTTATTTTAGGTATTTTTAATTATTTTCAACCTTTCAAAAATTATTTTCCTATAATTATTTCTCAAAAAAATAATATAGTGTAAATAAATAAATCAAAATTTTCTTTCAAAATGCTCCTCATGCAAAATTTATTTTTGCATTCTTACTTAAAGGATTAGATGGCATCCATGCATGGAGGAATTGCCAAATGGCATTCACCCCTCATGACAAGCCCAAGGGGGTATTTTGGTCTTTTTCTAATTATACATTTCTTCATATAATAGAGAATGAAGAATGAAAAAAATTTATTCTTCTCCTACTCTATTTGCAGGTAAACTCTCCCTCCTCCTCTTCAATCTTCTTCTCCATTTCTTATTCTTCTTCCATTCTTATTCTTCCTTCTTTTTTTCTTTTTTGCTAATGCTGCGGCTGTTGCTTATGCCGCTACTGCTGCGATTGCTGTAGCTGCCGCGGCTGCTGCACGGTTGCTGTGCCGCCGCCGGTTCTTCATCTTCTTATTTTTCTTCCTCTTCCTTTCTTCAAATTTCCTTTCTTTTTTCTCTTCAATTTCTTGATAAATAATTCTAGGTTTTGAGTTTAACCCAAATTCCCAAATTTGTGCCCTAGGTTCGGAATTGGAGCCTTAGGAAGAGCTTTCTCCAGGAAGCACACTCTAAGAACTCAAGGCAAGCCCTCTCTCCTCCTTCCTCTTGAATTGTTCTATAATAATTTTCATATTCGTAAATTTGGGTGATAAATACAAGTATATTTATATTCTGAATTTTTTATAACTATGGAAAAAAAAATTCAACCATTAGGCAATGTGATGTGCTAGTATACTTTTGTATACGTATGAATATATATATATATATATATATATATATTATATATATATATATATATATATATATATATATAGAAAGAGGGAGAGACAGATTTTTCCTTGGAATGATAATTATGCATGATACCTAACCAAATGTATGAATGTATACATAGATACACTTGATATATATATATATATATATATATATATATATATATATATATATATATATATATATATATATATATATATATATATATATATATATATATATATATGTGTGTGTACTTATCTTGACAAATTATATGTAACCTTCTCTATTTGAGAACTTGTTTAAATTAGGTTTTCTTAGTCTTCTTGAAATAATTATGATCATTTTAATTATGAAATTTTTGTTACTATTGACAAAATCCAACCATAAGATATATAATGTGCTTATGAGCCTAGAAATTGGTAGAGATCCTTGTGTAGACTTTTGCATTTCAAAGCTTGTTGTGTTTATGTGTGTACATATATATATACATATAGATATTATCCGTGGATTAATCTTTAAGCATGATTTTGGATACCTCTACATAAAACTTTTACTATACATATATATATATATATATATACATTATGCACGTATACACCTCTTGACATGCACATGTACAAGTTTATAGACATTTGACATATTTATACGGATTGAAATTTAACCTATAATCTTGGTTCAACTTGGAACTTTAACATTTTCACTTCAAAGAGAATCTATATATATATATATATATATATATATATATATATATATATATATATATATATATATATATATATATGGATATTATATTTTGTATGAATTGGGTTACTTGTGCTAAATTAGCAATTTAACTCGCCATTTCAATTCTGTCCAAATATTTAATTTTGCTTAAAAAACACCTTTTTGTCATAAAAATATGGTTAAATTAATAATTTCTGAATACCGGTATACTAGGGTAGCTACGTGCTAACTCTACATGTTTTAAATTACTTTTTGTATATCATAGATAAGCTAAATGCGGTACATAGTCAATAATAGTTTCCTAGAATCATTATCTTACTAATAACCATATTGTCTTTGACTTGCTTAGCGTTTTAGATAAAGCCTTGCAAAACCAAGAATTAAAAACACGCTTGCTTGCTTACTAAGGTAAGAAAGCTTTATTATTTTGGCATAACTTTATTGTATTGCGTGTTGCCGGTGTTGAGGGTGGCTCCACCGAAGGGGTCGGCGTACCCGGTTATATTTGCATGTTGCCGGTGTTGAGGGTTGCTCCACCGAAGGGGTCGGTATGCCCATTATTATTCTTTTGTGTTTACTTGTATCAGATTGATTTTTGGGTCAGTAAATACAAAGGAGACTCTGCCGAAATTTTTGAGAATTTCCAGAGTTAGTCTATTTTTCGTCAATTCGGACTCTTTAGAAACTTTTGACTCAAGTTCTAGACCATTTGAACCATCCATCTCCGACCTATAATATCGGAGGGATTTTTGGAATCATGTCCATTGGATACCTTGGAATTTTACCTTGGTTCCAACATTTTTCGGACTACTTTAGTTTCGGAAAAGACGAAACTAATATTTGAATGCGACTTGACTTCTAGGACTCCCGTTTGGGAGATAGTTTCTCTGAAGTGTAAATGTTTAGAATAGGTTACATGGGGTTTGGGAGAGAAACCGTTGGATCACGTCCGACTGACTTCTTTGCAATATAATTTTTCATTTTCGTACTGATCAGTTCCTGATACGGTGTTCGTACGACCGTACGAATATCCGGGGTGAGGCTTAGCTCACTTTTTTTTATCGCAATTGGACATCCAGGCCCTGAGTTTCAGCTAAGCTATCCATTTGCACATTACCCTGAGTTTTCAGCTCAGAATACTTATTAATTCATTAGATATCCAGGACCTGAGTTCAGCTCAGCTCTCTAATGAATGGGTTCGATATTCTTGGAAAAGTCCAAGTCATACAAACTTTTTGTTATAACACATGATGCGATGACTCGACCCAGATGATTCGGAAACCACTCATGATGTTATCTTGCTTGTAATCACATCAATATGTGATAGTACAGACGGCTGGAGAATCTAAGCACCAACCCGTTTTGTACGAGCCTGATCCCGGACAAATGGGGTTATTGTTGAGATGCTAGGCGAGTGTGTGTGATCCAGAAAGTTTCTCTAAATTGCATTTAGGTCTAGAAAGATCTTGTCGTATCCTTGTGACATTAAATTGAGAATCACTTACTTTTTGACTAATATCAAGGTATGAGTTTAATTGCTCTAGATACTATATATTGTTCACTTGTCTTATCATTACGTATTCATACTTCACCTTTGACTGAGGGCTTGCTCGTCGTATTGACGACCAAGTTTTGTTCACTAGGGATTGATGAAGATCAAGATGTGGATCAGGCGTATACTGAGAACGATCTCTATGAATGATGTGGAACGGATGGAATGTAGCTTTATTTTGAGAACATCTTCAATTATGTAAATTATGTGTATTTGAAGACAATGAATCAAATATGTATAATATGTGTTTTGATGAATTCTAGACCAAGTATGTAATATTTTTGGATAAATGATTGTCATGTCAATTGTGGAATTATGTGATTATACCTTATATCTATGCCTATCCCGGACCTTACAGGCGACAATCGCAGGGTACAATTCGGTACTCATTGTACAGTTGCGTAGCCTGGGAAGAAGTATCACGTGCCTCGAGTTATCCTGGAAACCGGGACGTGACAAGAAGATAAGGGGTCTTCTTGTCTGACATCGTGACTAGATTTAAAGAAGCCTTTATCATGACCGTTGATAATCATAGAGAAACACGAGTTACTGATTGCCATACGATATTGGTCCCGTTTTTTCGAAAACCCGAAGGCCCTGAAGATCCAAATCATGAATTGTCAGTCCAACCTGTCGTATGCCTTCTCCATGTCCAGTTTGATGGTAATGTTCCCACCCCTAGTCGGCAGTTTCATGCATGTGACCATTTCCTGTGCCAGCAGAATATTGTCTAATATGTTTCGGTCACGAACAAATCCACTCTGCTCTTTAGAAATAATTTTGGGGAGAATCTCGGTCATGCGATTGGCGATAATCTTGGAGATGATTTTGTTAGTGAAGGTGCACAAGCTTATGGGGCGAAAGTCTTTGAAGGTTTCCAGATTATCCTGTTTGGGAATGAGAATCAGGTTAGCATAGAAAATTGATCTGGGATACCTGGCTCCTTGAAAGAAGGCGACGACCGCTTCGTGAATATCCGCCTTAATGATGTCCCAGCATGATCTAAAGAAAACACCAGTAAAACCGTCCAGAACAGGGGCATTGTGTTCGTTTAAAGCCCACACTGTATCTTTGACTTCAAGTTCAGAAGGGATGAGCTCCATCTGGGAATTGTCTTATCATCAATCAGTTGGGGGATCCCCGTTAGAAAGTCTTCGTCTCTGGTGATGGCCTCTTTGGTGAACAAGTGGGTGTAGAAGTCAGCAGCAGCCGATTGAATCTCCCAGGGATCTTTGATCAAGTGTCTGTGCTCATTGGCGATCTGATGGAGGTTGAGCTTCCGTCTTCTTCCCTTGACGTAGGAGTGGAAATAGCTAGAGTTCATGTCTCCTTCGCTGTCCCAGGTCAGTCTAGCTTTCTGCTTCCAGAATTTTGTTTCTACTTTCAGGCAGAATTTCAGCAACACTCTGGTGAGGTTCAGTGCTGTACGGGCAGTGGAAGATCTATCATTGACGAAGAGAGCTTTTGTGCGGGTCACGTCATCCTCTGCCCGACGAACAGCCTAGAAAATGTCCCCGAACACATCCTTACTCTACACGGTAAGGGCCTTTCTGGTAGCTTTGAGTTTGCTCGCAACGCGAACAAGGAGATCAAGATTGTCGGTGCTGGTTCCATACAGTAGTAACGATGTTCCGGAATTATGGATGGTGGCTCCAGAGGTCGAGGAAGCGAAAGCTTTTCTTGGTCTGTTTCGATTTGCTGCTAATTTCGATAAGGAGAGGAGAATGGTTCGACTCAGTGGTATTGAGGTGAGAGAGACTGGAGATGATCTCTAAATCTACCCACTTTGAGTTAATGAGTGCATGATCAAGACGGGAGTATTGCCTTCTGACTCCTTCCTGCATGTTGCACCAGGTGAAGGTGCTCTCGCTGAACTGAAGTAGAGCCAGGTGAGCACTAAAAATGAAGTTGTTAAAGTCTTGCATGGCCGACGGAGGAGGTGGACGGCCCCCCAATTTCTCCTCTCTGCAGGAAATTATGTTGAAATCGTCAACACAGAGCCAGGGAAGATTGTTGTGATTCTGGTGGGTGTTCAATAGGTCTTCCCACAGCTGTCGACGCTCAGGAAATCGCAACTGCCGGGACGGTCGATAAGAGGGAGAGGGAATGAAGCATGGGATGTTCCACCCAACATGAGAGAGCCTGTCTCGAGTTGTGAATGATGCTGATCTGTACGTCGGCCGTGAGAAGGATCCAAATATCATGACATCCGGCGATAGCCGAAGAGAATCCAAGCTGCAACTGGATAGACTTGAGTTTGTTTGGGGGATTTTGGGTTCGATGATCACAAGTATGTCAATTATATGACTTTTCTTGAGGCTGATTAGTCTTGTCAAGGGTTTGTGAGGCCTCTAACATTCCAAGATAGGATGTTAAACATTAAGGTTGCTGGATGGGGTGGGTTTGTTGAGTTTCACGCTGACCTGGTGGTCCTGGACGTAACCTCATATGTACTTCCTTTGTTTGATTTTTTCGTAGTGAAGCTGCCTTTCCGACCACCTTGGTTATAGTATCAGTTTCCTCTGTCAGGTGCATGTAGACTACTCCTGTAATTTCTGTAATAGTTTCGAAGAAGCTATTAGGGATGGTGATTCCGGCGTTTAAGCCCTTTTGCAGCCTGGCAACTGGAGCTTGGCCGATGATGGCCAATGCGTTCGCGCTATGTTGGCACATTTTGAGATGTATTGGTAGAGTCTGTATTCGAGGGTTGTGGATCCAGCTCCTGTCCGTCAGAGCCTGAGAGCTCTTCTGTGATTCCAATGGTGTGTTAGCCTCCCTTTCAGAGTCACCGCAGCTCCCTGTTTCCTCTTCTGTGGTGTTCACACCCATATGATTTACCACGTCTTGCGGATCTTCTGTGGGCTCTATTGCCAGCGCATCAAATTTGTTGGCGAGATTAATGCCTGAGTGATCGTATAGGACATGGCTTTTCCTGGGAGCTGGGTCATGGGTATGGGAGTTTCGGAGCTGGAGTCGAAGGATGTGGGAGTTGGGTGGGGGGTAGAAGGGAGATTGGTGTGGTTGCTTGGGTGGTTGGGTGGGTAGTACCCTTCGTGTCACCTTCTTCTTCAGTTCGGATGCGCATGAAGCAGTGCTCAGTGGTGTAAAACCCCTAAATTTTCACTACGATTTTGAAATTTTATTTTTAGTATTAATTTTTGGTATTATACGACGAGTGAGAGTACGTACATACGTGATATTTATTCATTTAGTTATTTTACATAAGGAGTTTATTATAGGTTTCGTAAATATAGTAAATAGTTTGATTTCGAAATATATAAAGAGTAAATAATTTGTATATAAATATTTTTTATTTAGTCAAATGTTTTATTTTCATTACTATAAAAATGATTTATACAAGTAGAAGTAATACTTTAGAGAAATAATACTTTTATTCTATTTTACATGCAAGGTGCATGGAAATTATTTCCATACATATTTTGAATTTCAAAAACTAATCGATATTATTATTTTTTATTTGCAAAAATGTATTGTAAGTTATTTTCTATTGATATTTAATACTTATTTTGAATTTTCAAAATTAATTATTATTATAATTTTAGTGTTCATAAAATATTTTTAAAATTTATTGATTGGTATTTAAATTACTTATTATGAATTATAAATACAAATGTATTTTTATGGATCCTATTTTTAATATAAAGATGGATTTACTTAGATTTAATTTGATTCGAATTTGGATTGAATTCACTTTAAAACTATTTAAATTAATATGGTATTTATCAATTGGGATTTTAAATCAATTCTAATCCTTATCCAACTGGAAATTCTACATCCTATAAATAGGCAGGTACTCCTCCATAAATTCCAACCATCCACAAATTTCTCCACAAGTATACGTGCGTGCATCGTGTCCGTTTTCCCGTCCAAATTCTTATTCCATGTTTTTTACAAATATAATTTCATCTTCTCCGCGTCGGACCCCTGACACACCATCAAATCATATTCCTAACCTAACCCCAAACCCACGGCCAATATTCTTCTCTGTTCGCCGCCATCGTTGCCGACGAGAAACCATTATTGATGCCTCCCTGACCACCGGCATCGCCACTGTCACCACCCCTCGGACAACCCGGCCTCCATCATCACCACCATCGCCCATTGCCATCTACCACCACCCGAAACTCCGGCCACCTCACCGCCTCAACCCCGGCCCTCACCGCGGCCTCCTTCGTAGCTGCCACCAGGAACCGCCACCGCCACAAATTCCTCGGCCAACAACCGCCCGGCTACCACCATCCGCCACCTTCTCCATTGAACCACCCCTGGGATCACCGCCACCATCGACGAAGCCCAAACCCACCAAGCACCACCACCGTCACCCCATCATCGGCACCCAAATTCGGCTACCATCCCGACCATCACCCATCTCCGGCCGTTCACCGCACCACCACCACCAGTTGTCGCCATCGCGGCCAACCGACCAACCTCAGCCATATTCCCACACCACTCAAATAGTAAAGGAAGAAAAGAACTCTCACCTCCTCCGCCGCGAGCCTCGACGCTCCGCCGCGTCCAAAGGTCACCGGAGACGAGACCCCTTCCTTGAGACCTTCTCCAGCCGCGACCGCCGCAGACAGGCGGGTTCCTCCGCGTCCTCTGCGAGCGTCGCCCCAGCCGGCGTTGCCCCTTACCGCTTCTTGCTCCGCCAGGCGAACCCTCACGCCGGAGCCCCCATCGCAGGCCGCTCGACCGCCGCCCGGAGCAGCGCGCCGCCAACCCCGTGCCGATCCCTCGCTCCCAATTTCCCAAACCCGCCTGCCGACGAGCCCTGGCCGAGCCGTCCCTGCTTCCTCTCCGTCGAGCGCCACTACACTCTTCCCTCCGCCTCTTCTTCTCCCTCGCCGCCTCCTTCTCCAGCTTCCTCTCCCAATCTATCCGACCGCTCCCTCTTCCCTTCCTTTTTTTTCTTTCCTCACTCTCTTCCTCTTTTCAATAAAAGGGAGCACCCTTCTATTGTTTTTATTGTTCTTTTGTTAATTGTTATTTTTTTTTTATTTTTGAGTATTCTTGTTGTTGTCATTAGTGTTGTTATATTATTATTATTATATTATTATTATTATTATTATTATTATAATTATATTATTATTATTATTATTATTATTATATTATTATTATTTTATTAGGTTATGTGTTCCTTTTATGAACAGTATGTTAATTTGTTAGCATTATTAAAATAGGAATTGTAAATACATATGGGAAGCTTTAAAAACTATTATTATTATTTTTATCTATATTGTGGTTTGTACTGTTATTACCAAGTAGTGATACTATTTAATTAACTAAAAATATGTAGTATAAAAATTTCCTAAAACTATATTTTTGTAAAAATTAGTAGGGACTTGTCCCCAAATATTTGGGGGCTAGTTTACCTTTAGATTTTAAATAAAATTTTTATGACTTATAATTATTATTCTCAAAAAGATTTCTAATATCTTTTTATAAATAAATATTCCAAAAACTATTTTTGAAAAATTTAGTTCTTGTACTTTACTGGTTCTTAGATTTTTCGAAGTATATCTTCTTACCTAAAAGTATTCTTTCAATAAATTATTTACAGCTACCAAAAATTTTTCAAAATAAGATATTTACTTACTTATTTTCGCAAATTTCTTTGATAATCAATTCCTGATCATGACTATCCAATTATTCCCTATTTCCTCCGGGCGAATTATGTACTACCTTATGTCCACCCTAACTAATTCGTATGTCCTGGACCCAATGGAACTGTCCGTACCACCCTCAGAGGCTCCCTTGCGTAGTTGTAACATCGAAGTCGATTTTGTGCCACCTTTATTGTACCACACCAGGCAGCTCACCAGGCGACTCATCAGGCAAGTATACCTTGCTAATTAACTGTCAAATTATTTATTTTCTACTTATTTATTTGTTTCATATTGTTAGTTTTCTTTGTTATAAACTGCGTCCAAGCCATACTTGGGTGCAAGCGACTCTATTAGTCGTTTTACTTTACTATATGTATGTTAACTTAGTGTTAGCGGACTACCTTCTTGTTGGGGGATATCCTTACATTTTCCTTGGCCATGACACACACGCTAACGGTTGGAGACATGTTGCTAGGGGCACGACTTATGGACTGGCCCTCTAAAGTCGTGTGACGGATAGATGATCGTAACGGCTATGACTAGGGTTTTATAGACTCAAGCAGTTACAAAACTGGACGAGCCATGGACATGACTTGAACAGTATGGGCCATATTGGGGGAGGACAGTCGCTAGTGCGTATGGGAATCCAAACAGGTAAACCACAGTCTCCGGATGGAACTGTGGCAATTTATTTACAGATGCCCTTTGACGTTTTGGACTTTATGGACGGATACGGATTACTGGATGCCAGTTACGTACACATAGCCTAAAATCCCACCCATGCGCATAAAAGTTGTCCTCTAAATTGCACATTAGGCGGTTAGAATCTCCTTTGCATATTTGTGTCTAGGATAGTCTTTATATATTATTTTATTATTTTGACAGTTCATATTAGCTTGTTCTTCCTGTATCTTGCTATGTCCGTCTGAGGACCTGGTTATTCCCCAGGTGTGTGCTTTCATGATTCACTGCAGGTATTCTCGCCAAGGTCGTGATTCTCTCCATTTCTTCGAAGACGATTGCGCTTGGTTCGTCTTGCCATTCTATTGATCGATTCTTGTACATTTCTTTCATTGAGATAGTTGGTAGTGGACTTTGTCTCCGTCCAATGATTGTATCATAAATATTCAAGTTGATTTTATTATTATTCTTTTCATTGTGGATGAGATTTAGTTTGTCTTGGATTACTGTGTTTTACAGCTTATGTATACATACAAGACCCATGTACTTCGTATGTATACAGCTGGCATGTCTACGTTCCTAGTCCTACGTATATTGGGATTGGGGCGTTATAAGTGGTGTGGCTACGGATATGGCGGTGCTTGCAGTAGATGATGTTGTTGTCGTAATAATTCTTTAGGTATATGTCTTGTTGTCGAACGATATTTGGATGTTATGGGGAGGTCCTTCGAAAGGTCAAGTTCCATACAGATTTTGGCATAGTTCCCTTTGGAGAGGTTGCCGGTTTCTTTCGTCGACGCCACAACGTCCCGAAGAAGCTGGCTATTCTCCTCAACGCTGCGGGGGTAAAACATATGAGGGCATATTTGGGAAGGTAACCCACGCGGATACAATCGTTGAGTCCTCCTTAATGTTGAAGTCCAGAGGCTATTTAACAATTTTCATGATGTGATTGTCAATCTTGCCACTGCCTCTGGTCCATGCCTTTGTGTGGTCGCTTTCCGAGGAGAGGTGGAGGAACAAGCGTTTAGGATCCATGGGTGCGACTTTGTACCTCGAGGTGAGGCCCCAGTTGGCGATCACTTCCTGCACCCGTAAATGTTTCGGACATCCATTTGAGAATTTTTGAACAAAGGTATATGGGAACATAGCCGACAAGGACATGATTTTCGAAGAAGAAAATGGCACCAACATCTCTTGAGTACCCGACGGAAGCACAAAATAGATTTTCTGGCAGCTCTATGGCGGGTGGAGTTAGGAGTGCTTGGTGGCTCGATCAGGACGAAGTTTATCCGCATAAGATGGCGCAGGGAGGGAGGGATAGTGACGAGGATGTGGGGAGCTGCTGTCGTCTCAGAAGGCGCCGGGACTAGCCCGTCCTTGTTCTGGATGGCGCCAAAAGATAACGGCGCACAACTGGAAGTTGCTACTATCGGGATGTGACGAAAGGGGTCTCTCGATTTCACGGAGGAAGGGGGCCTCAGTGCGGGCGTCGGACAAGGCCCAATCAGTCAGAAATGGTGCCAACGCTAATAAGTCGGCTGGCAAGGAGAAGTGAGGCACGATTGGCGCAACCTTCGAAGAAGCTGGCCCGGCCTCCAAGGAGGGGGCCAAAGTGGAAGTTGGTGCAGCCTCAAAGGAGGGCGCCAAAGGTGAAAAGTGCGCCAGCGAATTGGAGTGTGCAGCCTCCACATGCGCAAGGGGCCCAACTGTGCCATAGAGTGCGCCACCACTCAGCAGACAAGTTTGTGCGCTAACCGCATCTGGCCCTACAACTGGGAAGGAGAGGCAAGGTACGCCAGTCAAACTGGTCCCCGCATCTGCAGGCCTGACGCCAGCTGAAAGAATACCCAGGCTAACCGAGCGAGAGCGTCCAAAAGGGGTGCCCAAACCGATACGTCTGCAGGGGAATTTGAATTTTGAATCCGGCTCATCGATAGGCCGAACAAAGGAAACGGTGAAGGCTCTATTCCCAAGGTGACCGAGGGAGGCCCTGCCGTGACACTCTGGAGGCCACAGGCCGACGCCAGGGCACGAGAGGCAGGGTTAGTTGCTGGGCAGACGTGGACAGAACTACCATCGCCGGACCAGTGAACCGGGAGTCCAGAGAGAGGTAGGGAGGGGGGGTGGCCGGAAGAGGAAGGGGAACGGGGAAGGAGCGGTCGAGCGGAGGAGGGGCTG
>JANAVB010026997.1:1401070-1486070 GCA_029216955.1 Iris pallida
ACTCTACATGTTTTAAATTACTTTTTGTATATCTAGATAAGCTAAATCGGTACATAGTCAATAATAGTTTCCTGAAATCATTATCTTACTATAACCATATTGTCTTTGACTTGCTTAGCGTTTTAGATAAAGCCTTGCAAAACCAAGAATTAAAAACACGCTTGCTTGCTTACTAAGGTAAGAAAGCTTTATTTTTGGCATAACTTTATTGTATTGCGTGTTGCCGGTGTTGAGGGTGGCTCCACCGAAGGGGTCGGCGTACCCGGTTATTTTGCATGTTGCCGGGTTGAGGGTTGCTCCACCGAAGGGGTCGGTATGCCCATTATTATTCTTTTGTGTTTACTTGTATCAGATTGATTTTTGGGTCAGTAAATACAAAGGAGACTCTGCCGAAATTTTTGAGAATTTCCAGAGTTAGTCTATTTTTCGTCAATTCGGACTCTTTAGAAACTTTTGACTCAAGTTCTAGACCATTTGAACCATCCATCTCCGACCTATAATATCGGAGGGATTTTTGGAATCATGTCCATTGGATACCTTGGAATTTTACCTTGGTTCCAACATTTTTCGGACTACTTTAGTTTCGGAAAAGACGAACTAATATTTGAATGCGACTTGACTTCTAGGACTCCCGTTTGGGAGATAGTTTCTCTGAAGTGTAAATGTTTAGAATAGGTTACATGGGGTTTGGGAGAGAAACCGTTGGATCACGTCCGACTGACTTCTTTGCAATATAATTTTTCATTTTCGTACTGATCAGTTCCTGATACGGTGTTCGTACGACCGTACGAATATCCGGGGTGAGGCTTAGCTCACTTTTTTTTATCGCAATTGGACATCCAGGCCCTGAGTTTCAGCTAAGCTATCCATTTGCACATTACCCTGAGTTTCAGCTCAGAATACTTATTAATTCATTAGATATCCAGGACCTGAGTTCAGCTCAGCTCTCTAATGAATGGGTTCGATATTCTTGGAAAAGTCCAAGTCATACAAACTTTTTGTTATAACACATGATGCGATGACTCGACCCAGATGATTCGGAAACCACTCATGATGTTATCTTGCTTGTAATCACATCAATATGTGATAGTACAGACGGCTGGAGAATCTAAGCACCAACCCGTTTTGTACGAGCCTGATCCCGGACAAATGGGGTTATTGTTGAGATGCTAGGCGAGTGTGTGTGATCCAGAAAGTTTCTCTAAATTGCATTTAGGTCTAGAAAGATCTTGTCGTATCCTTGTGACATTAAATTGAGAATCACTTACTTTTTGACTAATATCAAGGTATGAGTTTAATTGCTCTAGATACTATATATGTTCACTTGTCTTATCATTACGTATTCATACTTCACCTTTGACTGAGGGCTTGCTCGTCGTATTGACGACCAAGTTTTGTTCACTAGGGATTGATGAAGATCAAGATGTGGATCAGGCGTATACTGAGAACGATCTCTATGAATGATGTGGAACGGATGGAATGTAGCTTTATTTTGAGAACATCTTCAATTATGTAAATTATGTGTATTTGAAGACAATGAATCAAATATGTATAATATGTGTTTTGATGAATTCTAGACCAAGTATGTAATATTTTTGGATAAATGATTGTCATGTCAATTGTGGAATTATGTGATTATACCTTATATCTATGCCTATCCCGGACCTTACAGGCGACAATCGCAGGGTACAATTCGGTACTCATTGTACAGTTGCGTAGCCTGGGAAGAAGTATCACGTGCCTCGAGTTATCCTGGAAACCGGGACGTGACAAGAAGATAAGGGGTCTTCTTGTCTGACATCGTGACTAGATTTAAAGAAGCCTTTATCATGACCGTTGATAATCATAGAGAAACACGAGTTACTGATTGCCATACGATATTGGTCCCGTTTTTCGAAAACCCGAAGGCCCTGAAGATCCAAATCATGAATTGTCAGTCCAACCTGTCGTATGCCTTCTCCATGTCCAGTTTGATGGTAATGTTCCCACCCCTAGTCGGCAGTTTCATGCATGTGACCATTTCCTGTGCCAGCAGAATATTGTCTAATATGTTTCGGTCACGAACAAATCCACTCTGCTCTTTAGAAATAATTTGGGGAGAATCTCGGTCATGCGATTGGCGATAATCTTGGAGATGATTTTGTTAGTGAAGGTGCACAAGCTTATGGGGCGAAAGTCTTTGAAGGTTTCCAGATTATCCTGTTTGGGAATGAGAATCAGGTTAGCATAGAAAATTGATCTGGGATACCTGGCTCCTTGAAAGAAGGCGACCGCTTCGTGAATATCCGCCTTAATGATGTCCCAGCATGATCTAAAGAAACACCAGTAAAACCGTCCAGAACAGGGGCATTGTGTTCGTTTAAAGCCCACACTGTATCTTTGACTTCAAGTTCAGAAGGGATGAGCTCCATCTGGGAATTGTCTTATCATCAATCAGTTGGGGGATCCCCGTTAGAAAGTCTTCGTCTCTGGTGATGGCCTCTTTGGTGAACAAGTGGGTGTAGAAGTCAGCAGCAGCCGATTGAATCTCCCAGGGATCTTTGATCAAGTGTCTGTGCTCATTGGCGATCTGATGGAGGTTGAGCTTCCGTCTTCTTCCCTTGACGTAGGAGTGGAAATAGCTAGAGTTCATGTCTCCTTCGCTGTCCCAGGTCAGTCTAGCTTTCTGCTTCCAGAATTTTGTTTCTACTTTCAGGCAGAATTTCAGCAACACTCTGGTGAGGTTCAGTGCTGTACGGGCATGGAAGATCTATCATTGACGAAGAGAGCTTTTGTGCGGGTCACGTCATCCTCTGCCCGACGAACAGCCTAGAAAATGTCCCCGAACACATCCTTACTCTACGGTAAGGGCCTTTCTGGTAGCTTTGAGTTTGCTCGCAACGCGAACAAGGAGATCAAGATTGTCGGTGCTGTTCCATACAGTAGTAACGATGTTCCGGAATTATGGATGGTGGCTCCAGAGGTCGAGGAAGCGAAAGCTTTTCTTGGTCTGTTTCGATTTGCTGCTAATTTCGATAAGGAGAGGAAATGGTTCGACTCAGTGGTATTGAGGTGAGAGAGACTGGAGATGATCTCTAAATCTACCCACTTTGAGTTAATGAGTGCATGATCAAGACGGGAGTATTGCCTTCTGACTCCTTCCTGCATGTTGCACCAGGTGAAGGTGCTCTCGCTGAACTGAAGTAGAGCCAGGTGAGCACTAAAAATGAAGCTGTTAAAGTCTTGCATGGCCGACGGAGGAGGTGGACGGCCCCCAATTTCTCCTCTCTGCAGGAAATTATGTTGAAATCGTCAACACAGAGCCAGGAAGATTGTTGTGATTCTGGTGGGTGTTCAATAGGTCTTCCCACAGCTGTCGACGCTCAGGAATATCGCAACTGCCGCGGACGGTCGATAAGAGGGAGCGGGAATGAAGCATGGGATGTTCCACCCAACATGAGAGAGCCTGTCTCGAGTTGTGAATGATGCTGATCTGTACGTCGGCCGTGAGAAGGATCCAAATATCATGACATCCGGCGATAGCCGAAGAGAATCCAAGCTGCAACTGGATAGACTTGAGTTTGTTTGGGGGATTTTGGGTTCGATGATCACAAGTATGTCAATTATATGACTTTTCTTGAGGCTGATTAGTCTTGTCAAGGTGGGTTTGTTGCTGAGGCCTCTAACATTCCAAGATAGGATGTTAAACATTAAGGTTGCTGGATGGGGTGGGTTTGTTGAGTTTCACGGCTGACCTGGTGGTCCTGGACGTAACCTCATATGTACTTCCTTTGTTTGATTTTTTCGTAGTGAAAGCTGCCTTTCCGACCACCTTGGTTATAGTATCAGTTTCCTCTGTCAGGTGCATGTAGACTACTCCTGTAATTTCTGTAATAGTTTCGAAGAAGCTATTAGGGATGGTGATTCCGGCGTTTAAGCCCTTTTGCAGCCTGGCAACTGGAGCTTGGCCGATGATGGCCAATGCGTTCGCGCGTATGTTGGCAACATTTTGAGATGTATTGGTAGAGTCTGTATTCGAGGGTTGTGGATCCAGCTCCTTGTCCGTCAGAGCCTGAGAGCTCTTCTGTGATTCCAATGGTGTGTTAGCCTCCCTTTCAGAGTCACCGCAGCTCCCTGTTTCCTCTTCTGTGGTGTTCACACCCATATGATTTACCACGTCTTGCGGATCTTCTGTGGGCTCTATTGCCAGCGCATCAAATTTGTTGGCGAGATTAATGCCTGAGTGATCGTATAGGACAATGGCTTTTCCCTGGGGAGCTGGGTCATGGGTATGGGAGTTTTCGGAGCTGGAGTCGAACAGGATGTGGGAGTTGGGTGGGGGGTAGAAGGGGATTGGTGTGGTTGCTTGGGTGGTTGGGTGGGTAGTACCCTTCGTGTCACCTTCTTCTTCAGTTCCGGATGCGCATGGCAGTGCTCAGTGGTGTAAAACCCCTAAATTTTCACTACGATTTTGAAATTTTATTTTTAGTATTAATTTTTGGTAATTATACGACGAGTGAGAGTACGTACATACGTGATATTTATTCATTTAGTTATTTTACATAAGGAGTTTATTATAGGTTTCGTAATATAGTAAATAGTTTGATTTCGAAATATAAAGAGTAATAATTTGTATATAAATATTTTTTATTTAGTCAAATGTTTTATTTTCATTACTATAAAAATGATTTATACAAGTAGAAGTAATACTTTAGAGAAATAATACTTTTATTCTATTTTACATGCAAGGTGCATGGAAATTATTTCCATACATATTTTGAATTTCAAAAACTAATCGATATTATTATTATTTTTATTTGCAAAAATGTATTGTAAGTTATTTTCTATTGATATTTAATACTTATTTTGAATTTTCAAAATTAATTATTATTATAATTTTAGTGTTCATAAAAATTTTTAAAATTTATTGATTGGTATTTAAATTACTTATTATGAATTATAAATACAAATGTATTTTTATGGATCCTATTTTTAATATAAAGATGGATTTACTTAGATTTAATTTGATTCGAATTTGGATTGAATTCACTTTAAAACTATTTAAATTAATATGGTATTTATCAATTGGGATTTTAAATCAATTCTAATCCTTATCCAACTGGAAATTTCTACATCCTATAAATAGGCAGGTACTCCTCCATAAATTCCAACCATCCACAAATTTCTCCACAAGTATACGTGCGTGCATCGTGTCCGTGTTTCCCGTCCAAATTCTTATTCCATGTTTTTTACAAATATAATTTCATCTTCTCCGCGTCGGACACCCCTGACACACCATCAAATCATATTCCTAACCTAACCCCAAACCCACGGCCAATATTCTGTTCTCTGTTCGCCGCCATCGTTGCCGACGAGAAACCATTATTGATGCCTCCCTGACCACCGCGGCATCGCCACTGTCACCACCCCTCGGACAACCCGGCCTCCATCATCACCACCATCGCCCATTGCCATCTACCACCACCCGAAACTCCGGCCACCTCACCGCCTCAACCCCGGCCCTCACCGCGGCCTCCTTCGTAGCTGCCACCAGGAACCGCCACCGCCACAAATCCTCGGCCAACAACCGCCCGGCTACCACCATCCGCCACCTTCTCCATTGAACCACCCCTGGGATCACTACCGCCACCATCGACGAAGCCCAAACCCACCAAGCACCACCACCGTCACCCCATCATCGGCCCAAATTCGGCTACCATCCCGACCATCACCCATCTCCGGCCGTTCACCGCACCACCACCACCAGTTGTCGCCATCGCGGCCAACCGACCAACCTCAGCCATATTCCCACTACCACTCAAAATAGTAAAGGAAGAAAACTCTCACCTCCTCCGCCGCGAGCCTCGACGCTCCGCCGCGTCCAAAGGTCACCGGAGACGAGACCCCTTCCTTGAGACCTTCTCCAGCCGCGACCGCCGCAGACAGGCGGGTTCCTCCCGCGTCCTCTGCGAGCGTCGCCCCAGCCGGCGTTGCCCCTTACCGCTTCTTGCTCTCGCCCAGGCGAACCCTCACCCGGAGCCCCCATCGCAGGCCGCTCCGACCGCCGCCCGGAGCGCGCCGCCAACCCCGTGCCGATCCCTCGCTCCCAATTTCTCCAAACCCGCCTGCCGACGAGCCCTGGCCGAGCCGTCCCTGCTTCCTCTCTCCCGTCGAGCGCCACTACACCTCTCTCTCCTCCGCCTCTTCTTCTCCCCTCGCCGCCTCCTTCTCCAGCTTCCTCTCCCCTCTATCCGACCGCTCCCTCTCTTCCCTTCCTTTTTTTTTCTTTCCCTCACTCTCTCTCCTCTTTTCAATAAAAGGGAGCAACCCTTCTATTGTTTTTATTGTTCTTTTGTTAATTGTTTATTTTATTTTATTTTTTTGAGTATTCTGTTGTTGTTGTCATTAGTGTTGGTTTTTATTATTATTATTATTTTATTATTATTATTATTATTATCTTATAAATTTTATATATTATTATTATTATTATTATTATATTATTATTATTATTAGGTTATTGTGTTCCTTTTATGAACAGTATGTTAATTTGTTAGCATTATTAAAATAGGAATTGTAAATACATATGGGAAGCTTTAAAAACTATTATTATTATTTTTTCTATATTGTGGTTTGTACTGTTATTACCAAGTAGTGATACTATTTAATTAACTAAAAATATGTAGTATAAAAATTTCCTAAAACTATATTTTTGTAACAAATTAGTAGGGACTTGTCCCCAAATATTTGGGGGCTAGTTTACCTTTAGATTTTAAATAAAATTTTTATGACTTATATTATTCTCAAAAAGATTTCTAATATCTTTTTATAAATATAAATATTCCAAAAACTATTTTGACAAAAATTTAGTTCTTGTACTTTACTGGTTCTTAGATTTTTCGAAGTATATCTTCTTACCTAAAAGTATTCTTTCAATAAATTTATTTACAGCTACCAAAACTATTTTTCAAAATAAGATATTTACTTACTTATTTTCGCAAATTTCTTTGATAATCAATTCCTGATCATGACTATCCAATTATTCCCTATTTCCTCCGGGCGAATTATGTACTACCTTATGTCCACCCTAACTAATTCGTATGTCCTGGACCCAATGGAACTGTCCGTACCACCCTCAGAGGCTCCCTTGCGTAGTTGTAACATCGAAGTCGATTTTGTGCCACCTTTATTGTACCACACCAGGCAGCTCACCAGGCGACTCATCAAGTATACCTTGCTAATTAACTGTCAAATTATTTATTTTCTACATTATTTATTTTGTTTCATATTGTTAGTTTTCTTTGTTATAAACTGCGCGTCCAAGCCATACTTGGGTGCAAGCGACTCTATTAGTCGTTTTACTTTACTATATGTATGTTAACTTAGTGTTAGCGGACTACCTTCTTGTTGGGGGATATCCTTACATTTTCCTTGGCCATGACACACACGCTACACGGTTGGAGACATGTTGCTAGGGGCACGACTTATGGACTGGCCCTCTCTAAAGTCGTGTGACGGATAGATGATCGTAACGGCTATGACTAGGGTTTTAGACTCAAGCAGTTACAAAACTGGACGAGCCATGGACATGACTTGAACAGTATGGGCCATATTGGGGGAGGACAGTCGCTAGTGCGTATGGGAATCCAAACAGGTAAACCACAGTCTCCGGATGGAACTGTGGCAATTTATTTACAGATGCCCTTTGACGTTTTGGACTTTATGGACGGATACGGATTACTGGATGCCAGTTACGTACACATAGCCTAAAATCCCACCCATGCGCATAAAGTTGTCCTCTAAATTGCACATTAGGCGGTTAGAATCTCCTTTGCATATTTGTGTCTAGATAGTCTTTTATATATTATTTTATTATTTTGACAGTTCATATTAGCTTGTTCTTCCTGTATCTTGCTATGTCCGTCTGAGGACCTGGTTATTCCCCAGGTGTGCTTTCATGATTCACTGCAGGTATTCTCGCCAAGGTCGTGATTCTCTCCATTTCTTCGAAGACGATTGCGCTTGGTTCGTCTTGCCATTCTATTGATCGATTCTTGTACATTTCTTTCATTGAGATAGTTGGTAGTGGACTTTGTCTCCGTCCAATGATTGTATCATAAATATTCAAGTTGATTTTATATTATTTTCTTTTCATTGTGGATGAGATTTAGTTTGTCTTGGATTACTGTATTTTACAGCTTATGTATACATACAAGACCCATGTACTTCGTATGTATACAGCTGGCATGTCTACGTTCCTAGTCCTACGTATATTGGGATTGGGGCGTTATAAGTGGTGTGGCTACGGATATGGCGGTGCTTGCAGTAGATGATGTTGTTGTCGTATATAATTCTTTAGGTATATGTCTTGTTGTCGAACGATATTTGGATGTGTATGGGGAGGTCCTTCGAAAGGTCAAGTTCCATACAGATTTTGGCATAGTTCCCTTTGGAGAGGTTGCCGGTTTCTTTCGTCGACGCCACAACGTCCCGAAGAAGCTGGCTATTCTCCTCAACGCTGCGGGGGTAAAACATATGAGGGCATATTTGGGAAGGTAACCCACGCGGATACAATCGTTGAGTCCTCCTTAATGTTGAAGTCCAGAGGCTATTTAACAATTTTCATGATGTGATTGTCAATCTTGCCACTGCCTCTGGTCCATGCCTTTGTGTGGTCGCTTTCCGAGGAGAGGTGGAGGAACAAGCGTTTAGGATCCATGGGTGCGACTTTGTACCTCGAGGTGAGGCCCCAGTTGGCGATCACTTCCTGCACCCGTAAATGTTTCGGACATCCATTTGAGAATTTTTGAACAAAGGTATATGGGAACATAGCCGACAAGGACATGATTTTCGAAGAAGAAAATGGCACCAACATCTCTTGAGTACCCGACGGAAGCACAAAATAGATTTTCTGGCAGCTCTATGGCGGGTGGAGTTAGGAGTTGCTTGGTGGCTCGATCAGGACGAAGTTTATCCGCATAAGATGGCGCAGAGGGAGAGGGATAGTGACGAGGATGTGGGGAGCTGCTGTCGTCTCAGAAGGCGCCGGGACTAGCCCGTCCTTGTTCTGGATGGCGCCAAAAGATAACGGCGCACAACTGGAAGTTGCTACTATCGGGATGTGACGAAAGGGGTCTCTCGATTTCACGGAGGAAGGGGGCCTCAGTGCGGGCGTCGGACAAGGCCCAATCAGTCAGAAATGGTGCCAACGCTAATAAGTCTGCTGGCAAGGAGAAGTGAGGCACGATTGGCGCAACCTTCGAAGAAGCTGGCCCGGCCTCCAAGGAGGGGGCCAAAGTGGAAGTTGGTGCAGCCTCAAAGGAGGGCGCCAAAGGTGAAAAGTGCGCCAGCGAATTGGAGTGTGCAGCCCACATGCGCAAGGGGCCCAACTGTGCCATAGAGTGCGCCACCACTCAGCAGACAAGTTTGTGCGCTAACCGCATCTGGCCCTACAACTGGGAAGGAGAGGCAAGGTACGCCAGTCAAACTGGTCCCCGCATCGCATCCTGACGCCAGCTGAAAGAATACCCAGGCTAACCGAGCGAGAGCCGTCCAAAAGGGGTGCCCAAACCGATACGTCTGCAGGGGAATTTGAATTTTGAATCCGGCTCATCGATAGGCCGAACAAAGGAAACGGTGAAGGCTCTATTCCCAAGGTGACCGAGGGAGGCCCTGCCGTGACACTCTGGAGGCCACAGGCCGACGCCAGGGCACGAGAGGCAGGTTAGTTGCTGGGCAGACGTGGACAGAACCTACCATCGCCGACCAGTGAACCGGAGTCCAGAGAGAGGTAGGGAGGGGGGGTGGCCGGAAGAGGAAGGGAACGGGGAAGGAGCGGTCGAGCGAGGAGGGGCTGAAGTATATTTTCACCCAGAAGGACCTTAATATGCGGCAGAGAAGATGGCTCGAGCTACTGGTGGATTATGATGTGGATTTACAGTATCATCCCGGGAAGGCCAACATTGTAGCAGATGCATTAAGCAGGAGAGCCGTAGTTTATTTCCTGACGGCACAACCAGAATTATTGGCAGATCTTCAGAAGATGGGAATGGAAGTGGTTCTTCCAACCAGCGTGGCATTGATGGCCAGTCTACAGGTTCAGTCCAGCATAGTTGAGAGGATCCGGATGGCGCAGTTAACAGATTCCAAGATCCAGCGACTCAGAATAGAGTGTAAAGCAGGAAGAAGGCCAGAGTTATGTATCCATGAAGATGGTACACTTCGGCACGGCACTCGTCTTTGTGTACCCAGTAGAGATATCATACAGGAAGTTATGGCAGAAGCCCACAGTTCGCAGTATTCTATTCATCCGGGTGGTACGAAGATGTACCGTGATATTCGTCAGTATTTTTGGTGGAATGGCATGAAGGGGAGATAGCCCGGTTTGTCTCTCGATGTTTGGTTTGCCAACAGGTTAAAGCTGAACATCAGAGGCCCGCTGGACTTCTTCAACCCTTACCGATCCCAGAATGGAAATGGGAACATATAACCATGGATTTCGTGACCGGATTGCCCAGATCTTCGGCCGGCAGAGATGCTATTTGGGTAATTGTGGACAGGCTTACCAAGGTGGCACACTTTCTCCCATTCAGAGTTGGACAGTCGACAGCGCAGTTAGCAGAGATATATCTCAGGCAGATCGTCAGACTTCACGGTGTGCCAGTCAGCATCACCTCGGATAGGGATTCAAGATTCACATCACACTTTTGGCGCAGCTTGCAGAAGAGTTTGGAGACTCGCCTTCAGTTCAGCTCAGCTTATCACCCGCAGACGGATGGTCAGTCAGAGCGCACAATCCAGACCCTTGAAGATATGTTGAGATCCTGTACCTTTGACTTCGGTGGTTCATGGAAGAATCATCTGCACCTGGTAGAATTCTCGTACAACAACATTATCAGGCCAGTATCCAGATGGCATCCTTCGAGGCTCTCTATGGCAGGAATACAGATCCCCGCTAGCATGGGACGATGTCGGGGAGAGGCAGATGCTCGGACCCGAATTGATTTCCCAGACGGTTGAAGTGGTCAGGAAGGTCAGAGATCACCTCCGAGTTGCCCAGGACCGCCAGCGCCATTGGCCGTCTCTCGACGTCCCTTAGAATTTGCTGTCGGCGACCATGTATTCCTTAGGATCTTGCCTAACCGCGGCATCATTCGCTTCGCGTGCGGGGAAAGCTTAGTCCTAGGTATATAGGGCCGTTCGATATTCTAGAGCGAGTAGGAGATGTATCCTATCGTCTCGCTCTTCCGCCGTCGCTAAGTGAGGTACATGTATTCAATGTATCCCAATTACGACGATATATTTCGGACCCGAGCCACATCCTAGACCATCGGAATTGGTTGTTGGTACCAACCTTTCGTATGAGGAGAGGCCCGTGTCTATATTGGACCGGAGGGAAAAGATACTCAAGAACAAGACTATTAAATTAGTCCGTGTTGCTCGGGGTCATCATTCTCTAGGTGAGTCAACGTGGGAGCGTGAGGACGATTTCCGATCGCGATGTCCCTACCTGTTTGACTCGTGAGGTATAATGTCTTTCTTATGCCTTACATTTTCCCTTCCTTGCTTGCAATGTATGATTGGACTGCTTAGTGTAGCTTGCCTGTGCTTAGTGTAGCTTGTCGTGGCAATCTCTAGCTCCTTGATTAAATTCCGAGGACAGAATTCTTTTAAGGTGGGTAGAGTTGTCATCCTCATTTCCCGTATTTTCTGTATTTCGTATTTATACTCGTATCTGGATTTTGGCATGTATTTTATTTTTCTCGACTTGTGGAATTTCGATATTTCTCGTATTTTGGGTTTTGCCTTGGCTCGGTTTTATTGGGGATGGTTCATTTTGGTTCGGTTTTATGTGTTGGAACACCCTAGCCCTATGCTACCTCTCAACCCACCACCCTCCCCCTCTTTATAACCTCCACCTACCACTCTCTCTCCTCATAACTTCCACCATTAATTTCCTTCTTCTTCTTCTTCTCCTTCCTCCCAACTCTCATAACCCTAGGCAAGTGCATCTTGCCACAACATGAGGACCCTCTTTTCTTGTCCATTTGCTAGTTTAGGATATGGAGATCAACATTAGTTCTTGGGTTTTTATGATTTGGAGTCTCTGTTGATGTAGATCTAAGTTATTGCTATTTTTGGATTTTGCATGTTTTCATCCTTTTGGTTGGTTTTCTTTGAGTTCTGATGTTTCCATATGGAAGAGCTTTCAGTTTTACTCCAGTTGGAGCCTTGGAAATCCGAATTTGGAGTTCGGATGGCCAAGTTATGAACTTTTGAAATTTTGGTTTCAGCCATGTGTTCTTGCTGTTTGGAGAAGATAGTGAACAGTATGCAGAGCTGTTTAGCTATGCACACTGAGCTACGCGCGCTCTTTAGCGCTGCGTACGCAGGCTTGAGTACGCTTCCTGTTAGAAGCGTGTCTCCTTGAGCGTGCGTGACTTTCACACACTGCTCCCTGTAGCGTGCGTGACTTTCACACACTACTCCCTTGAGCGTGCGTGACTTTCACACCTGCTCCCTGTAGCGTGCGTGACTTTCACATACTGCTCCCCTGTAGCGTGCGTGACTTTCACACACTGCCCCTTGAGCGTGCGTGACTTTTACACACTGCTCCCTTGAGCGTGCGTGACTTCACACATTGCTCCCTGTAGCGTGCGTGCCTTTCACACACTGCTCCCTGTAGCGTGGGTGACTTTCACACACTGCCCCTTGAGCGTGCGTGACTTTCACACACTGCTCCCTTGAGCGTGCGTGACTTTCACACACTGCTCCCTGTAGCGTGCGTGACTTTCGCATACGCTGACTTCCTGCGTGCGTGTTATAATGCGTATGTATTCCCCCTGCGTGCGTGCTTTTGTGCGTACGCATCCCCTGACCCGTATTTGATATTTTATTAGATATTTTACGCCCATTTTATATCCTTACGCCTTTTGTCATGAACTTGATTTCACTTAATATGTTTGGAATGACTATTATACATGGCACGGTATGACAAGGACTAACATAACACGACACTGACCCATATGGTGCACTCCTGACATGACCAACATGACTTGATAGTGGCCCGTGACGGCGCACTCCTGACTTGACATGACTTGATAACTTAACTTGACTTGCCTTGACACTGGGGTGGTTCCTTCTTTCTTTTGCTTGTTGTTATCCACTTGTCCAGTCTTGCATCATGTCTAGGATAGCTTCTGATACCACGTCAGAAGTACCTACTAAAATGGATTAAGGTTAATACTAGAATAACACAGTAGTCATGAAGAAATTGACACAGCTACAGCAATCCGTTACCTGGGCGCTCTTGGGATCTGTAGCCTGCCGTCGAATAGGGCACATTTCCACGCCCGTCGAGTGTTGCAACCCTCTCTCACCTAAGGGTACATTTGTCTCCCGAGCGATGTACCCACCTGAATTTAACCCTAATCTTTCGTCCTGGTAGCCTGATGGTCTGCAGGCTTGTGGCTGTAGAACAATCTCACTTGCATCTTGTTAGTAATTAGGCCTGTGATAACCCTAGTTAGTTAAAGTAGTAAGCCGTAGGATCTGCTTGGCCGTGATTGATTGAATGAGGTATAACCAGTCTATCCTGTCTTGATCCCATGCAAGATTGCTTCCTGTCTTGATTACTTACTTTACTTATCTTGCCAATAAATGGTGGGAAACCAAGCTCTGTTCAGATGAAGGGTTACAACCCCGGTCCTTGTTTGGTTTACGGGCTGTAACCTGGCTATCGGAATAGTTCCAGGGTTATCTCGTCGTATATCATCCTGACATATTTTCATAATTTTAGTTTTAATATTAGATTTTCTGTGCTGATTGCTGGCTTTTGTTCTTATTTCGTGGCACCCTTGTGGCACTTGCTCTTTCTGGGGTTGACCCAGCTGGTTTTGTGTGGCCAGATTTTGGAGCAGCTCCCGAGGATCTACCAAGCTTCCAGTCCAATGGTGAACACTAGACGGAACCCGGGCTACGAGTGGGTTTTCTATTTTGTTTCGCTCACTCTATTGTAAATTTATTCTTTTGAGGCGTTTAGCCGACGCACCTGTTAGCTCGATGCACTTTACTTACTGTCTGCCTACGGGCTGTAAACATGATTGACAAATCCTAGGTGATCATGTATGACTTAACTCTTGCTAGTCCTAGCATTTTGTATGACTAGCTTCATGATCAGCTGATATGTAATATCTGGGACGCCTTTTATTGTATATTTGGTGGTCAAATATCTTGTAATTATATTACTTGCTTGAGATTGAGACAATAGACTTGACCATAAGAACCGTTGGCTTGTAGTAAATCCTCATATTCTAGACAGCCGTGACCGTATATCGAGGTAGTTTCTATTTCAATATCGTAGCTGGCTGTGTCTGCCCCCGCTCTCCAGTAATCTGGTTCTGAGGCGTGATATGGTTTAAGTGGTGGCCCATGTAGGTCTTGTCAATCAAGAAATGTGAGGGTTTACCGAATAGATGTCTCAATCAGTATTCGCCCTTGATCTCCGCCCGTATTTTCAAATCCCTGAAATTCTTGCCCTGATTACATGCTTGTATCGTTGATCTGTCCTGGTCCTTCCTTATTGTTTCCCTGTGTCGTCTTCTTCAGCGATACTGTACCTGACCCTGTCGATCAGCAACGAGAGCACATCCCGCGGATCAGCAGCAACCCGGAGATCAAGCCCAGCATTCCGGGGTAGCCTCCAGAGTTGTGCCTACTGGAGGAGAGTCTCCAGTTCGGCCCGTCCAGCCCGCAGAGCCCGAGATGGTACCTTAGTAGGCCTCATCAGAACCTTGATAGCTTCCCAGGATCGTCGAAGCGACGCCCTGCACCAGACATTCAAGATGCTTTGGCCAGGCGGACATCCAGGGAACTAGGCGGCCAATAGCTTCAAGCGATTGAACCCTCCTTTCTTCGACGGCAGCGAGGATGCAATTGCCGCGATGCATGGCTTCAGGATACCGAGGTAATTCTGGAAGCAGCCAGGACACCCGAGAATGAGAAGTGGCGGTGGTACGCCTGCAGTTGTTGGATTTAGCTCGCAATTGGTGGGCGACACAGGCGATGGGATTAGTGGCACCCATTGCTTGGGCAGTATTTAGAGAGAGATTCCAGACGAAGTACTTTGATGCTGTGACTCGGTACGACCTGCAGACCAGATTTACCAACTTGAAGCAAGGAGGCAGAACAGTCGACAGTTATGCATCGGAGTTTTCTAGACTCAGTAGGTTTACCCCCCCTTGGTGGCGACCGAGTTTGATAGGGCCCAGCGGTTCCAGTAAGGGCTGCATTTGGAGATCTTATTGGCGGTTGAGCAGTTCGAGCACCAGACGTTCGATGCGGTCTTGAGAGCAGCTAGGAGGCATGAGTACACCTCCCAGAGGATCGTGGATAGGACCGGAGGTAGGAAGCGGTCCCATAGTCAGATGCACCAATCATCAGCTCCAGCCCCGGCAGCTAGAGGATTGACCATTGGAACTCCGAGGCGGGCGGCCTCAGTAACGTCGATTCAGCATTCGACCCCGACGTACCCGCAGCAGCAGAAGCAGAAGCAGACTTCCGTGATGGGATGTTCTCATTACGGAAAGCCAGGGCATGTGGGGCAGACTGCCGCAGGGCGCAGGGATTGTGCCTGGCTTATGGAGCAGCAGACCATAGGGTTGGGGCTTGCCCGAATAGAGGTGGTTCATCAGCATCCAACCCTTCTAGCTCTTCGGTGAGAGGACCGGCCCCAGCACCAGTTCAGCAGCAGCAGTATCAGTCTTCGAGGCCCTTGCCGCCTCTCTCAGGCCCAACAACACCCCCAGCAGTATGCACAAGCCCAAGCTCAGACCCAGAATAGGCAGAGAGGTTTCCAGCAGGGGACCAGCAGCCAGAGGACAAGGTCAGGCCATGATGATGGCTATGGAAGAAGAAGTTGCACCAGGTGAGGTTGTGGCAGGTACTATTCTCGTCAACTCCTTTCCAGCTTCGGTATTGTTTGATTCTGGTGCATCGCATTCATTCATGTCTGCACGATTCGCGACACGGATTGGATTGGAGCCTGAGTCATTATCAGTGAGGCTCAATATACTTACTGGTAATGGTCTTGTGGAAGTAGATCGAGTGTTTTCCTCGTGTCGGATCGTAATTAGCGGTAGGGAGTTCCCCGCTAGATTCATAGAGTTTTCTATAGCAGACTATGATATAGTCCTAGGCATGGATTGGTTGAGGAACCAGTATGCTAGGATAGACTGCCATATTGGCAGAGTTATCTTTAGTATCCCCGGCGAGCCAGAGTTTTCATTTTCCGGAGGCACAGTGGAGCCATCTTCCCCAGCATTGCGGATGGCAGTAGCAGCAGTATAGTTACCCCGGATAGTTGAAGAGTTTCCAGATGTCTTTCCAGAGGAGCTTCCTGGGATGCCGCCAGAACGGGAGATTGAGTTCACTATAGACTTGATTCCCGGGACAGCACCAGTGTCAGAGCGAGTCTACAGGATGGCGCCTTCAGAATTAGAGATTTTATACAAGATGATTGAAGAATTGAGGACCAAGGGATTCATCCGTGCAAGTGGATCGCCTTGGGAGCCCCGATGCTTCTTGTGAAAAAGAAGGATGGTACGTCCAGGCTATGTGTTGATTATCGTACCTTGAATTCGGTGACAATCAAGAACAGATACCCTCTTCCGAGGATAGATGACTTGTTTGATCAGCTTAGAGGGGCTTCAGTGTTCTCGAAGATCGACTTGCGGTCAGGATACCACCAGATCAGAGTCAGAGAGCATGACATCCCGAAGACAGCATTCAGATCGAGGTATGGACATTGGGAGTTCCTTGTTATGCCCTTTGGAGCGACCAATGTGCCGACCGTATTTATGGACCTCATGAATCGCATTTTCATGCCTTACTTGGACCAATTTGTGATCGTGTTCCTAGATGACATCCTGGTCTACAGTAAGAGTGAAGCAGAGCATGAGCAGCATCTCAGAGTCGTCCTTCAGACGCTTAGGAAACATCAGTTGTACGCCAAGTTCAGTAAATACGAGTTCTGGCTCGATCGCATTTCGTACTTGGGTCACATCATTACCCGAGGAGGAGTGGAAGTGGATCCCCAGAAGATTGTGGCTATCGAGTCATGGCCGGTACCCAGCTCAGTGGCAGAGGTTCGCAGCTTCCTTGGATTGGCCGGCTACTACCGGCAGTTCGTTTCAGATTTCGCAAGGATTTCAGCGCCGATGACCCAGTTGACCCGCAAAGATGTGCCATTTGTTTGGACAGCAGAGTGTCAGGAATCATTTGAGAAATTGAAGCGAAGTTTGATAACGGCTCCCATTCTCACCCTTCCAGATGGGACCGGAGGATTCACAGTTTTATTATGACGCTTCAGGCAGAGGATTGGGGTGTGTCTTGATGCAGCATGGGAAGGTAATATCTTATGCGTCACGTCAACTACGTGATCATGAGAAGAATTACCCGACCCCGACTTGGAACTGGCGACGGTAGTGTTTGCTTTGAAATTGTGGAGACACTACTTGTACGGATATAGAGTAGAGATCTTTACTGATCATAAGAGCCTGAAGTATGTTTTCACCCAGAAGGACCTTAATATGCGGCAGAGAAGATGGCTCGAGCTACTGGTGGATTATGATGTGGATTTACAGTATCATCCCGGGAAGGCCAACATTGTAGCAGATGCATTGAGCAGGAGCCGGAGTTTATTTCCTGACGGCACAACCAGAATTGTTGGCAGATCTTCAGAAGATGGGAATGGAAGTGGTTCTTCCAACCAGCGTGGCATTGATGGCCAGTCTACAGGTTCAGTCCAACATAGTTGAGAGGATCCGGATGGCGCAGTTAACAGATTCCAAGATCCAGCGACTCAGAGCAGAGTGTGAAGCAGGAAGAAGGCCAGAGTTATGTCCATGAAGATGGTATACTTCGGCACGACACTCGTCTTTGTGTACCCAGTGGAGATATCAGACAGGAAGTTATGGCAGAAGCCCACAGTTCGCAGTATTCTATTCATCCGGGTGGTACGAAGATGTACCGTGATATTCGTCAGTATTTTTGGTGGAATGGCATGAAGAGAAGATAGCCCGGTTTGTCTCTCGATGTTTGGTTTGCCAACAGGTTAAAGCTGAACATCAGAGGCCCGCTGGACTTCTTCAACCCTTACCGATCCCAGAATGGAAATGGGAACATATAACCATGGATTTCGTGACCGAATTGCCCAGATCTCCGACTGGCAGAGATGCTATTTGGGTAATTATGGACAGGCTTACCAAGGTGGCACACTTTCTCCCATTCAGAGTTGGATAGTCGACAGCGCAGTTAGCAGAGATGTATCTCAGGCAGATCGTCAGACTTCACGGTGTGCCAGTCTCATCCCTCGGACAGGGATTCAAGATTCACATCACACTTTTGGCGCAGCTTGCAGAAGAGTTTGGGGACTCGCCTTCAGTTCAGCTCAGCTTATCACCCGCAGACGGATGGTCAGTCAGAGCGCACAATCCAGACCCTGAAGATATGTTGAGATCCTGTACCCTTGACTTCAGTGGTTCATGGAGAATCATCTGCACCTGGTGGAATTCTCGTACAACAACAGTTATCAGGCCAGTATCTAGATGGCATCCTTCGAGGCTCTCTATGACAGGAATGCAGATCCCCGCTAGCATGGGACGATGTCGGGGAGAGGCAGATGCTCGGACCCGAATTGATTTCCCAGACGGTTGAAGTGGTCAGGAAGGTCAGAGATCACCTCCGAGTTGCCAGGGACCGCCAGTGCCATTGGGCCGATGCTCATCGGCGTCCCTTAGAATTTGCTGTCGACGACCATGTATTCCTTAGGATCTCGCCTAACCGCGACGTCATTCTCTTCGGCGCATAGAAAGCTTAGTCCTAGGTATATAGGGCCGTTCGATATTCTAGAGCGAGTAGGAGATGTATCATATCGTCTCGCTCTTTCGCCGTCGCTAAGTGAGGTACATGATGTATCCATGTATCCCAATTACGACGGTATATTCCGGACCGAGCCACATCCTAGACCATTCGGAATTGGTTGTTGGTACCAACCTTTCGTATGAGGAGACCCGTGTCTATATTGGACCGGAGGGAAAAGATACTCAAGACAAGACTATTAAATTAGTCCGTGTTGCTTGGGGTCATCACTTTCTAGGTGAGTCAACGTGGGCGTGAGGACACATCCGATCGCGATGTCCCTACCTGTTTGACTCGTGAGGTATAATGTCTTTCTTATGCCTTACATTTTCCCTTCCTTGCTTGCATTGTATGATTGTATGATTGGACTGCTTAGTGTAGCTTGCCTGTGCTTAGTGTAGCTTGTCGTGGCAATTTCTAGCTCCTTGATTAAATTCCGAGGACGGAATTCTTTTAAGGTGGGTAAGTTGTCACCCTCATTTCTCGTATTTCCCGTATTTCGTATTTATACTCGTATCTGGATTTTGGCATGTATTTTATTTTCTCGACTTGTGGAATTTCGGTATTTCTCGTATTTTAGGTTTTGGCTTGGCTCGGTTTTATTGGGGATGGTTCATTTTGGTTCAGTTTTATGTGTTGGAACACCCTAGCCCTATGCTACCTCTCAACCCACCACAACTCCCCCTCTTATAACCCCCACCTACCACTCTCTCTCCTCATAACTTCCACCATTAATTTCCTTCTTCTTCTTCTTCTCCTTCCTCCACAACTCTCCTAACCCTAGGCAAGTGCATCTTGCCACTACATGAGGACCCTCTTTTCTTGTCCATTTGCTAGTTTAGGATATGGAGATCAATATTAGTTCTTGGGTTTTTATGATTTGGAGTCTCTGTTGATGTAGATCTAAGTTATTGCTATTTTTGGATTTTGCATGTTTGATCCTTTTGGTTGGTTTTCTTTGAGTTCTGATGTTTCCATATGGAAGAGCTTTCAGTTTCACTCCAGTTGGAGCCTTGGAAATCCGAATTTGGAGTTCGGATGGCCAAGTTATAAACTTTTGAAGTTTTGGTTTCAGCCATGTGTTCTTGCTTTTGGAGAAGACAGTGAACAGTGTGCAGAGCTGTTTAGCGACGCACACTGAGCTACGCGCGCTCTTTAGCGCTGCGTACGCAGGCTTGAGTACGCTTCCTGTTGGAAGCGTGTCTCCTTGAGCGTACGTGACTTTCACACACTGCTCCCTTGAGCGTGCGTGACTTTCACACACTGCTCCCTGTAGCGTGCGTGACTTTCACACACTGCTCCCTGTAGCATGCGTGACTTTCACACACTGCCCCTTGAGCATGCGTGACTTTCACACACTGCTCCCTTGAGCGTGCGTGACTTCACATATTGCTCCCTGTTGCGTGCGTGACCTTCACACACTGCTCCCGTAGCGTGCGTGACTTTCACACACTGCCCTTGAGCGTGCGTGACTTTCACACACTGCTCCCTTGAGCGTGCGTGACTTTCACACACTGCTCCCTGTAGCGTGCGTGACTTTCACATACGCTGCCTTCCTGCGTGCGTGTTTAATGCGTATGCATTCCCCTGCGTGCGTGCTTTTGTGCGTACGCATCCCCTGACCCGTATTTTGATATTTATTAGATATTTTACGCCCATTTTATATCCTTACGCCTTTTGTCATGAACTTGATTTCACTTAATATGTTTGGAATGACTATTATACATGGCACGTATGACAAGGAACTAGCATAACACGACAGTGACCCGTAGTGTGCACTCCTGACATGACCAACATGACTTGATAGTGGCCCGTGACGGCGCACTCCTGACTTGACATCTTGATAACTTAACTTGACTTGCCTTGACACCGTGGGTTCCTTCTTGCTTGCTTGTTAATCCACTTCCAGTCTTGCATCATGTCTAGGATAGCTCCTGAGTACCACGGTCAGGAGTACCTACTAAAATGGATTAAGTTAATAACTAGAATAACAGTAGTCATGAAGAGATTGACACAGCTACAGGCAATCCCGTTACCTGGGCGCTCTTGGATCTGTAGCCTGCCGTCGAGTAGGGCACATTTCTAGCGCACCGTCGAGTGTTGCACCCTCTAAGTCACCTAAGGGTACATTTGTCTCCCGGGCGATGTACCCACCTGAATTCAACCCTAATCTTTCGTCCTGGGTAGCCTGGATGGTCTGCAGGGCTTGTGGCTGTGGAACAATCTTACTGCATCTTGTTAGTAATTAGGCCTGTGATAACCCTAGTTAGTTAAAGTAGTAAGCCGTAGGATCTGCTTGGCCGTGATTGAGAATGAGGTATAACCAGTCTAGTCCGTCTTGATCCCATGCAAGATTGCTTCCTGTCTGATTACTTACATTACTTATCTTGCCGATAAATGGGAAAAACCAAGCTCTGTTCAGATGAAGGGTTACAACCCCGATCCTTGTTTGGTTTACGGGTTGTAACCTGGCTATCGGAATAGTTCCAGGGTTATCTCGTCGTATATCATCCTGACATGTTTTCGTAATTTTAGTTTTAATATTAGATTTTCTGTGCTGATTGTTGGCTTTTGTTCTTATTTCGTGGCACCCTTGTGGCACTTGCACTTTCTGGGGTTGACCCAGCTGGTTTTGTGTGGCCAGATTTTGGAGCAGCTCCCGAGGATCTACCAAGCTTCCAGCCCAATGGTGAACACTAGACGGAACCCGGGCTACGAGTGGGTTTTCTATTTTGTTTCGCTCACTCTATTGTAAATTTATTCTTTTGAGGCGTTTAGCCGACGAGCACTGTTGTTAGCTCGATGCACTTTACTTACTGTCTGCCTACGGGCTGTAAACATGATTGACAAATCCTAGGGTTCATGTATGACTTAACTCTTGCTAGTCCTAGCATTTTGTATGACTAGCTTCATGATCAGCTGATATGTAATATCTGGGACGCCTTTTATTGTATATTTGGTGGTCAAACATCTTATAATTATATTACTTGCTTGAGATTGAGACAATAGGCTTGACCATAAAGACCGTTGGCTTTATAAACCCTCATATTCTAGACAGCCGTGACCATATATCGAGGTAGTTTCTATTTCAATATACGTAGTTGGCTGTGTCTGCCCCCGCTCTCCAGTAATCTGGTTTGGGGCGTGACAAGACCCACAAGCACGAGAAGGTCGGGGGGCCGCCCGAGGGTCCAGGGAGGGAGAACATGACGCAAACTTCGACGGTGGAGGGCGGGGAAGATTACGGGGGATGCCGGCAACCGGGCGGCCACCAGATTAGAAAGGAGGGGAGGCCCCTCGAGAAGCACTGGCTGAGGGGGAGAAACATGGAAAAATATATATATATATATATATATATATATATATGATGAGAAGGATCAAGATCCCCACACTTTTGCATCCCCATGCATCCCCCTATTTGCACCGCTGGATGGTGCTTTAAGTAATTTAATCTTAACCGTTGATTTACCAATGGTTAAGATTAGATGACTTAAGCACATCCACGGATGTGAACATGGGGATGCATGGGGATGCAAAAATTGTGGGATGCCTATCCTTCCTC
This sequence comes from Iris pallida, assembly GCA_029216955.1. Taxonomy (NCBI): domain Eukaryota; kingdom Viridiplantae; phylum Streptophyta; class Magnoliopsida; order Asparagales; family Iridaceae; genus Iris; species Iris pallida. Next base: position 1,423,527 of record JANAVB010026997.1, read on the forward strand.
TCTCTCTCTCTCTCTCTATATATATATATATATATATATATATATATATAATTATATATATTATATATATATTATATTAATATATATTTTTTTTAGAAAAGAAACTTTATTGATGTATCAGGCGCAAAATGCCGAAGCCTATACAAAAGCGCGACTCGCGCAGACAAAAGAAAAAGAAAAGACAACCGCTACAAGACCGGACTTAAGGGTAATCCAGCATCCTCCAAAACTGCTCTTAGAGTGAGAGTGGATGCTGACTTTGCTAATTTGTCTGAGAACCTCTCTGAAAAGTACTTGAGAGGAACTGTACTGTCTTTCTTCATATCTGTATGTATATATATATAGGAGGGAACCGCATCCCCTCAATTTTGTATCCCCCATGCATCCCCTCTTTTATATCCATTGGATCTTGTTTAAATAATCTTAACCGTTGATTTTTCAACGGTTAGGATTAGATGACTTAATTAAAGATCCACGGCTGTTAACATGGGATGATGGGAGATCAAAAGTGAGGGAATGTGGATCCCTCCTCCTCTCGCTCTCTCTCTCTATATATTATTAATATATATATATATATATATAATATATATATATATATATATAATTGTGGCGAACTCGTCTCTACTGGTCTCGAACTCTCGACCACTTGGGTCGCATGCATCTATTTAAATTCAGTTGAAATCGAATAATCCGAAAGCTCACCCCTAGTTGACAGCAGGTCGTTCTGAAGCTCACCCAGGACAGACACGACACGCATTCATGATAGGACACCAAAAAATTATGTCACCACACACACACACACACACACACCCCACACACACACACTCTCTCTCTCTCTCTCTCTCATATAATTAAATAATATATATATATATATATATGATTATATATATATATATATATATATACACACCAACACACACACCACTCTCTCTCTCTCTCTCTCTCTCTCTCTCTCTCTATATATATATATATATATATATATATAACAACCCACACACACACACCACACACACACACCTCTCTCTCTCTCTCTCTCTCTCTCTATATATATAATATATATATATATATAATATATATATATATATATATAATAAAGGCACGTGCTTTGCACATTTTAATAAGAACATTATCCAATTATCAGATATTTTCTGACTCATGTGGTTAAGTTGAAGTTATTCTTCTTATTTGGTTGAGTTCGATTCCCCTGTTGAATATATATAACTAATTTAAATATTTTTTAACAATTTTTTACATAATTTTTTTAAAAATAAAATGGACCATGATATACATAGGGCTTAGATGGCTCACTTTGAGCCGTTTTGAAGCCTCATTATATATATATATATGTAAGTTTGGTTAGTATTTTAAATATTAATGCTCACATAATTTGACAAATAATTCATTGCAAAATTATTTTTTACTAAATCTCATGTAAAAGAGCTTGAGTTTAAGGTCTAGCAGTTTATTCTTTTTATAAATTTTTCGATTTTTATTATATATATATTTTAAAAATGGGCACTAAATTAAATTTTGTGTATTGGTGCCAAAAAAAACTCACTATCCATCTTGGTTCACAGCAAGTGCTTATTTTTTTATGTATAAGAAAGTTCTCTTTGGTAACTACTATGGAGAAGGAAAAGCGGCTTAAGCTTTTATTAACTTTTTCTAGTTTCTTGTTTTTTTACAAGAGACAACAATGCTAATTTAAGGCGGCGTTTGGTACACGAATATTTTTTTTTCCCGTAAAAGTTTAGGATGGAAAACCTATAACCATATCTGTTTAGGTTATAAAAATTTATTTTCTGAAAATTATGAATATCCATGTAAACAAATTACCCACAAAATATGCAAATCCTTTCCTTTAAAAATAGGTTGCTATTTATTTTAACCCAAGAACTTTTTTTTGTTGCTGGGTTTTTTCTTTCTATTACACTTTTTAATTTTTTTCTTTTTGGTTTTTTATCCCTTTTCATTTATAATTTTTTTTCCCAGTTTTGGTTCTTTCTTCATTTTTAATGTTTGTTTGGTATTTTTCATTTTTTTTTTCCTTTTTTCATTTTTAAAGGTTTTTGGGTTTTATTCAGTTTTTTAATATTTTTGTTCCTTTTACAATATTTAAAGGGTTTTTATCAGTTATTAAAAAAATAGTTTTTTTTGTTTTTCATTTGTTATCTTTTTTGTTTTGAATTTTTTGGGTTTTTCAGTATTTTTAAAGGTTTTTATTGGCATTTTTTCAGTTTTTTAAGACTTTTTCGTTTTATAGTTTTCTTTTTTTTTTTATTTTTTATTTTTTTATTTTTTTATTTTTTTTTCTTTTTTTTTTTTTTTTTTTTTTTTCTTTTTTTCTTTTATTCTTTTTATTCTTTTTTTTCTTTTTTCTTTTTTTCTTTTATTCTTTTATTTTCTTTATTCTTTTTTCTTTTTTTTTTCTTTTTTTCTTTTTCTTTTTTTTCTTTTTTTTCTTTCTTGTGCTTTTTTAGGTGTTTTTGCTTTTTTTTTTTCATTTTTTTGTTCTTTTTCATATTGTAAAGTTTTTTTTTTTTTGGCTTTTTAAGATTTTTTTTTTTCATTTCTTTGTCTTTTTCATTTTTTTGGGTTTTTTCCGGTGCTTTAAGATTTTCATTCTTGTTTTTCAGTTTTTTTTTTATCATTTTCATTTTTTAAGATGATATTTGTTTTATTTTTTCAGTATTTTTATCTTTTTCAGTATTTTCTTTTTCATTTTTCTAAGAATGATTTTTTTTTTCATTTAAAGATTTTTTATTCTCTTTATTCTCTTTTTTGAACATATATTTTTTCTATGTTTATATGTTCACCAAGTATAGGAATATAATTTTCCAAATTTTTTTATTTATTTGATTTTCGGAAAATCCCTGACTATGTAGTATTTCGCAAACATGAGTTATGTAGATCTTAAGTTAAGCCAAGTCTAATTACTAGCCTAAAATTTTATTTTTTAAAAAAGATCGATCTAGACTGGATCCAGACCGCACCCGAATCAAATCCAACCCGGTCTAGCGCGACCAGGCTAAGACTGGGTCATGGGCTGGTGTGAGTTTTGGGTTTTGGACTTCAGCCAGAGCGGTCCGTTTCCGAAGGTCATGTTGGACCGGTCCGACCCAGACTACCCAGTCAAATCCGATCAACTTTAGGTCCGGATCGGCATGGCCCAATTAACACCTCTATACTACAATATTGCTCAAAAGTAGGATTGGGAGTTATGTACTTATATTATTCAAATACAATCACTCTGAACCATATCAAGTGGTGTGACGGAACATGATGAGGGCCCTTATATTTTTCCTATTTAAGTATTTTGTCCAGTTTTATAGCCTCACCCATTGTGGTAATAACTAAATGAGAGGCGGATGCCATCATAAGAAAACAAAACAGATATATTTTTTTGTTAGGTTTAACAAATCATTTAGTATTCCAAACATATCTGTATAAATAAAATTTTCATCTTAGTAGATACTCCTCTTTCTCTCTACTAAAAAATGAAACCCGGTCCATCTTCTCCTTCCTAATCCAAATTTAAGTTTACAAATTTGAAATCATTGTTTGGTTTGTCCAAATCTTTCAACTTCAAAATTAAAGAGCTGAGGAGTGTAAAGAGCATAATAAAGGCGTGTTTAAATTTTATCGGTTATGAAGATTTTATATTTAGGACTTGTTCCTCTTGTGATGATTAAGGTTGGGGTAGTTTCTTGTATAATTCTATAGATGGTTTTGTAGTTTTTAATTTCTTGATTCATTAATAATAAAAAAAAATCTACTTAGTTCTTTATTACATACATAACAAAATTCAAAATGAAAAAGGTTATTGCTTACGATTTTAGGATTAAAAATATATGATATAATATACATGTTATATTATTAACTTTTAGGGTTTTGGTCTTTTGTGATTTGTTTATTATAAAGTAATTAAGTTTTAGAGTTACAAATAATATATAATAAGTACCACACTACTACAAAGTTTAGGTCTTTGGATCTATTTTTTTAATGTTTACTTTATTATTGATAATTTTCTATTATATTCAAGCTCATAGCAATTAAGTGTAATATCCTTTGTTTGCTAGTAGGTTTTTGAAATTATCTACCTTGGAGACTTGGAGTTGGAGTTGTTGATCTCTTGAGTAAACCACGGATGCAAGTCTGGAATTTTAAATTTACAATTAAGACTGCATTGCTTTCAATACTTCATATTTACACCAAATGTCCAATTATAATTAGACAACTTAAAATCCTAATGGTGTTAACGAAAAACAAAAATGTCGAAAAAAATTCAACTAGAAATAATTAGGATTCAAACGCATGAATGAAAACTAAAGTAAATTAAAATAAATTAAAGTACATGGTTTGTGCTACTTCCTCATGTTTTTGCTTTTTGTGATGCTGATGCTTTTTGTACTGCTCATGCTTTTCGTACTCTTGCTGCTTTTTGTATTGTTGCTTTTTGTACTATTGTTGCTACTCTTTTCGTGCCGCTGCTTTTTTTGTGTTGCCCCTTTTCATGTTTTGCTGCTTCTTTCTGTTCACTACAAGAAAAGTGACCTTTTACGACATTAAAATTAAGGCATGCCTAAGATAGTATGTCGTAAATAATCATTTTACGACATACATTTTAACGAATGCCGTAAATAAGGCAGCATATAATTTATTATATTATTTACGACATGCATTGAATGTCTTATTTTTTTTATAGACAAGAAGGAGTGCAATGAATGCCCTAAAAACCTAAATAAGTCAGGCGCCAAAATTTTCAGGTTCCCTCCTTATTTTTCATCCCGCAGCCTCAAAATAGGTTCTCGCGTTCCTCCTATTTCATCCCTCCGCCAAAAACTCCCCCTTCTCTTGCTTAAAAATTCCTCTCGCTGTCTTCTCTCCAGAAATAGGTTCGATTCTTCTCTTTTTTTTTTTTGTTCCGATTCTTCTTCTTCTTCTTCTTTGGGAAATAGAAGGAATACAAATTCGTGAGAGGAGAGGAATACAAAGTCGACTGCTTCCTCTTCTTCTTCTTTTATTTTCACATCTTTTGTTTGTGTTCAGATCATAGCAAGGGAAGGGGAGAGGAATACAAATTCGTGAGCACAAGGCTTATTCCCCAATTTTCTTTTTTTAGGGTTTTATTCCCCAATTTCCTTCTTTTTATTTAGGGTTTTACGCTTACTCCAAATTTTTTTCGTTATTATAGGACCTTCACGTATCTACGGAGACCCACGGCTGAATTGTAGGTTTGATTTCTTCTTCCCCCAATTTTACCTAAGAAATTTGATTTTCCACATATGTTCTAGTTTAATTTGCATATATTGTTATTTACTAGTTCCTGCGTAAGGATCCAGGTCACCATATGTTCTGGTTTAATTTTGTTTGAGTGGGATAATGTATAGTTCCTGTGTAAGGATTCGGGTCCCATATGTTTCTGCAGCTGATGTTTATCTACGTTATTGTTTTTTTTTTTTCCTTTTTCCTCCCTTTTTGCTAATTTATATATTGTCTTTTGATTTTCCACATATGTTCATTGTATTTTTCCATGCCTTTCCCGGATAAAGCTCCCTGCATTTTTCATCGGCTAAGGAGTTTGAACATTGGCTTCCGTTCGTTTTACCCAAGGATATTCTTCTTGGTACATCTTACTCTGAAGCCTACTTAGGCTTGTAGCGTTTATTTTAGAAGCAAGATTTTTATACTCTTATTCGAATATTGATAGCATTTGTATAAATGTATGCTATGATTCACTAAGTGGTTCATGTATAGTACAAGCATATAAACTATCCTCTATTTCAATCCCTAAAATAGTTAAGTGAACAATATTAATCTGAATAATAAATTCTAATGAATCATTGATCCTTTTAGTAGCATCTTAAGCAATCCTCTATTTCAGTCCCTAAAACAATTAATTGTACTTGTATTAATGTGTGGTGTACACATTTACTTATTGTTTACATGCTAACTAATTTTGAGCTGATCTAAAGCGGCATTGCATTATATTGCTGTACAGTTTACTTGTTCATATAACATATTCATATTTCTGAAAATAATGATCAAAACATGTAGGATTTGTTAATCATATTCGTGAATTTTAAAGTTCATTATTGTCAATATGGAAACACATAAGCTTTCTAGTCTTATATCTACATCCATGTATCATCATTCCTAAACATGACTGTTTCTATAGGTTGACATAACTACTCTAGAACATATTGACATACTCTAAAATATTTAGTTAAGAGAATCAGGAAATTGGCAGCTCTTTAAGGTTCAGTCCTGAACTGGACTGATATAAATCAGTCCTGAAGATGACATTTACACAGCTCAGTCTCTACAGGACTGATATAGATCAGCCTGAACATGACATTCCTAATCACCATACGAAAACTTAACCAACTGGTGACTAATCAAGTTGTTGGTAGTTACATTAAAAATGCCTGAAAGTTCAAATCAAGGAACTGGTAGTAACAAGGTCAGCCATGCCATGATCCCTTATCTCTTACTGCAATCACTCAACATCTAAAGAAGGAGCTGCACCTACCATACTGTCCAGCTAGCAGTTATCCCATTTAAACCCTCTACTACATATTTGGGCCAATCACTAAGCCCTCTCTAACACCATTGTCTAATAGGAACTTTTCTAATCTACTAACAGTAGAGTCAAACATATTCAAGTTCCATTACCTAGCAAATACTCTTTAACATCATAAATAAGCACTGGGTTGTCCTTAATAACCATGTACAGTAAATTTTGAGTTTGAAACTGAAACCAGTATCAGACCAAGACTGAAACTAAACCTAGGTATCTGAATTTAAGTATCCAAGTATCAATTGAGACTAAATTCAGATATCTAGAACTGATACATTGAAATCTCTCAACTGCAGTAGGGAAACCATATAAGTGACTTAAAACCAACTAAGGTATTAGTACAGACTCAAATGTTCTAACTATCCTCTTTGGCAGGTAACAGATTTCGAACAATCATCTATTTGCAGATATCAGGAAAACCAAATCAATACTAAACCATGCATCTTAGAATCAGTCTATCCCTCTACTGGACATGGACATTCCTTTATCAGGTTCAGTTGGGAACATGGCTCAATTAACCTTAATACATTGCTTTATGATATCAGCCAAGCCTTGGTCCAGGTTAGGCAGGACTGGTACACAATCCAGTCCTATCATTTCTTCAGATATCAGTTCAAAACCTAATCAGTTATCAGTCCATACTAAGTTGACACATCCCAGCCCTAATAGGACATAATAGTCTAATCTTCCTAGTCCTAATTAATGTACTGTATGAAGTTCTCCAAAATCTGATGGTTAGTACTTGGTTTAAGAACCCAAACAGTCTTAACATCCCAATTTAATGTCCTGCACTTGACAGTCCATAATACTCTAGATAAAAGCTTATGGCCAGTTCAGCAACATTGGCAGGATACTGCACTTAAACATTCAATATCACCCAGTCTTATTCAGGATAGAAACTTCAGTCCAGGTTTCAATATTACCAAATTTATTCATCTAAACATGTGCAATAGGCTAAGGTATTTGATTATGAAAGTGACAGTATAGCAGGAGTGGTAGGATACTGTAAAATGGATCCATATATCACTCAGTCCTAAACAGGACAGTGCCCATACATTCAGTCCAATTGTGAAGTCATGTGTCATTCCTCAAACTCAACTTGCAGGACAAACCATTCAGTCAAGCCCACATGAACTGATGAACTGATATCCCCAATTTCAGTTTATAGATGGGACTGAAATCTCAGTTCAGTCCACAGAACTCACTTCTTGTAAATGTTTTACTGGAACACTCTACTTAGAAAGCTACCTGGATATATTCTACAGTTCAAAAATAATGAACTAAACAACCTACACTAGTTAACCTATCAGTCCTGTTATCAAGTGAACTCCGTGACCTTAACTTGAAATGGTCCATAGAACACAATTTGATAGGTACAAGATGAGGTAACCTGTCTATCCTATATCTGCATATCCCTGAAATTAGACAGTTACATCTTTCAAGCTATAGGGGTTCCCCAAGTTACATCATACAAAGCAATCTAAACCCTCTTGATACTAATGATGACAGTGAGCTCAGGCTAATCAATTCTATTAAGGCATTTATTCGGTTCTTCTTTTGCTCGTCATCATAGTAATGATAATTTTTTATGTACTTCATGGATGTCTTTAACAGGTTATAATTCGTACAAGTGGGTTCATTAACAATGGACAAAGATTGGGTACACCTTAAAAGGTTACTATTTATTTCTTAAAACCAAAAACATTAATATGTAAGAATACTTGTTACTTTTTATTAATATAAGATTATGTGTGGGCCTGGGGTTTGTCTTTATTTGTAGAGATTCACAAGCATATCAAAATGGAGCACGCATGTTTGCTGACACAATTCAAGCTAGTAAGGAAATCCAGAAAAAATTCAATGTCCTTGTTGTCGATGTTTAAGTCATCGATTTCATCATTTTGATACGGTTTATGAACACTTAGTCATATTTGGGATGGATCCTTTATATGATAAATGGGTCTTTCATGGAGAAAGTTCTTCTGCAACTAGAGATGAAGCTTTAGAAATACCCGAAGCATATAAATGTTTAGAGATGCAAATTTTGAAGAGAATTATTTTGATGACAATGATAATAATATGGAACCTGAATATGAAAGAGAGATGCAAATTTTGCAAATCTTGTGGAGGATGCTGAACTTCCTTTATATGATGGATCTACTTACACAAAGATGGCTGCAGTTGTTGCCCTATACAAGTATAAAGCTAGACATAGTCTTACAGACAACGGTTTTAATGAACTTCTTGAGATGCTTGGCAAACTTCTACCACCAGACAACAAACTTCCTGATTCTTTATATTCAGTGAAGAAGCTACTTAAAGATTTTGATCTAGGCTATGAGAAGATACATGCTTGTGTTAATGATTGTTGTTTATTTAGAAAGGAAAATGAACTTATGGAGACATGTCCAAAATGTGGGGCTTCACGGTGGAAAGTTGATGTGCGCACAAAAAAGATTCAAAATAGAGTTCCTGCAAAGGTGTTGAGGTACTTTCCTATAATACCAAGATTTAGGAGAATGTTTAAATCACCTGAAAAGGCGAAACAACTGAGATGGCATGACACTCACAAAAGTCAGGATGGAAAGATGCGTCACCCTGTTGATTCAATGGCATGGAATATGATCGACAGTAAGTGGCCTGATTTTGCATCAGATCCTCGTAGTCTTAGACTTGGCCTTGCATCGATGGATTTAATCCTTTCGGTGATCGTAGTACTCAATATAGCTGTTGGCCTGTGATTTTGGTTGCTTATAATCTGCCCCCTTCCTTATGCATGTCAAAGGAAAACTTGATGTTGACGTTATTAATCCCGGACCCAAGCAACCAGGAAATGACATAGATGTATATTTGGAGCCACTTATAGAAGATTTGAAAGAGTTATGGAGCAATGGTGTGAATGTTTTTGATTCATTCAGTCAATCCATATTTAATTTGAAGGCTATTCTAATGTGGACAATAAATGACTTTCCGGCCTATGGAAATTTATCTGGATATTCCACAAAGGGTAGAGCAGCTTGTCCAATATGTGGAATTGAGACATCTTCAAGATGGTTGTCTAATTGTCAGAAGCATGTATATATGAACCATAGACGATTTCTTGCGCACAATCATCCATTTCGATTTAAAAAGTCTTGGTTTGATGGAAATGAAGAACATAGAAGGAAGCCTAGAGCACTAACAGGTTCAGAAGTTTTCGATGTGGTAAAAAACCATGTCAATAATTGGGGAAAACCAAAAAAAGAAAAGAAAAGGAAGAAGAAGCAACAACAGCCAAGCATTGATTCAATATGGCCTTGGAAGAAAAATCAATTTTCTTTGAGTTACCTTATTGGAAGGTACTAGCATTACCCCTCTTTATATATCTCTCTTTCTCAGAAAAATTAAATTATTGTCAATTTATGAATTTTTTATATGACGTTTCAGGGTTTGTTATTGCGACACAATTTGGACGTGATGCATTGAGAAGAACATTTGTGAGAGCATTATTGGCACACTCTTGGGTATAAAGGGCAAAAAAAGGATGGACTAAATTCTCGTAAAGATATGGCAGAAATGGGCATAAGAAAAGAACTACATGCTGAAAAAATAGGGAATAAATTTCGATGGGCAACAGGCTCTTTTAATTTATCAAAGTCGGAGAAGCAATTATTTTGCGCAAGACTTGCAAATTTACGATTGCCTGATGGTTATGGCTCCAACATTTCAAATCATGTGTCATTGCAAGATTCTAAGATTTTAAATCTCAAGTCTCATGATTGTCACATTCTACTCCAACAAGTCTTGTCAGTAGCATTAAGAGGACTTCTACCAAAGGGTACGAGAACTGCAATATTTCGACTTTGTTCATTTTTTAATGAATTATGTCAAAGAGTGATCGATAAAAACAGATTGGAACAACTCGAAACTGAAGTTGCTGAAACTTTGTGCTTATTAGAAAGATTTTTCCCTCCATCATTTTTTGATGTTATGGTCCATCTCACAATTCATCTTGCACGAGAAGCTCGAATTGGCGGGAGGGGGGGTAACATTTCGTTGGATGTACCCCATTGAGAGGTAATAATCTATATTTTAAATTAATAATGAACTTATAAATTATTCTATACTCTTCTAAGTTTAGCTCTTAATTAGATCTATGAAGGTACTAAAAGGATATGTTAGAAATCGTTCACGGCCTGAAGGATGTATAGCAGAAAGATATCTTGCGGAAGAGTGTTCAAGTTTTTGTAGTGGGTATATAAAGCAAGCTGCTGAAATTGGAGCTCAATATGGACGCAATGATGATTTTGAGAATGAAACTACCGGAGAAGGGAGGCCAATTTCTAAGGGGAAAACAAGGAGTATGTCTTCTGACATGTTAGAGATAGCTCATCGTACTGTTTTGTTCAATAGTTCTGAAGTCGAACCGTACATTAAGTAAGTATGCTAGCAAATTATAACTTATTTTTACTTAAAATTTTCATTTTTAAGTTAATCATGTATACTTTGATATCAGGATGCATTTAGAGGAACTTAAGCATTTGGATAGGCGTCTTTTGAAGAATGAAAGTCTGCTACAAAAGAGACATACAGAGGCTAGGATGGCTATCAAATAAAGTCCAAAAAGGCCAAGTTGGCGCTATATCGAGCACATTAAGATGGCTAGCATGTGGACCTAAAAAGAATGTAATGTCATTCTCAGGTTATGTCATCAATGGTCATCGATTTCATACAAAAGATGCCAAAAAAGCACACAAAACAGTGGTGTTTCAATTGAAGCAGAAACAATTTGTCGATCTAGTACAAGAGACACATCTCAAGTCATTGGCAGAGTAACTTATTATGGGGTTATTAGAGACATAATTTTGCTTGACTACTACAATATTCAGGTTCCTTTATTTCAATGTGATTGGGCAAACATAGAAAATGGTGTCAAAGTTGAAGAGGGATTTACATTGGTTAATCTTCACCAAGGACAAAGTCAATTTGAAAGAGATCCGTTTATCTTAGCTTCACAAGCGAAGCAAGTGTTTTATTCAAGAGATAGTGATGCATCACATTGGTATGTTGTTTTAAGAGCACCACCACGAGGTTTTTACGAGTTAGAAAGTTTTGAAGAGAATGCGTACATGCCATGTGCACCATTAGATGCACTACAACTAGATCTGAATCTTGATGGTGAAGGTTATGTAAGACTTGATTGCGAGAAGGTGACTTCAGATGAGGTACATAATTAGTTTTTCTATACAAATCATAATTATTTGCAAATTTGTATACATATATTCTATTTTTCTCTCATACCTTATTAATTAATTTAAATGTTTTACCAAACAGATTGAAGATTAATCTCATATCCACTTACGGTGTCGACAAAGCAACTGGGATTTGATTGGCACTTCATATTCATCTTCACTAATGTCATGCAAAAGCCTATGATTTGCATGTTCTGTGAAAGAGAACATATATGTCATTTGGAAGAGTGGATCACATGTGGAACTTGCTTAATCTTTCACTAAATGATTTTGTTATTATATGATCGATTAGTCTAACTATTTTGTTGTGCTATGGTCAATTATTTGGAAGAGTGTCACATGTGGAACTTGCTTGATTGTGATTTCTCCAAGTGACATAGTCACCAAACATATACAATGTGTTTGATCTGTTTTGGTGCTTGTGTGAGATTGTGGTTCATTATCTTCGGGTCGGTTGGTGTGTTTCCGCAGCGTTTTTAGGCCAACAATATTTGTTGAGAATCAAAATTAATATTTTTATACTTTTAAATCGAATATCTATGTTGACAACTAAGGAAAATGACCAAAAGATGAGTGCAGATTGAACCAGGAACTTTGGGTGGAATGAGGTGACGATGATCTAATTCTCATTTAGAGCTTATAATATAATATTATTTGTTATTCATTATTATGATCATCAAAACATTACTTCTTACATTATATTTATGATCCAGGTGTCACTTGGTAAGGTTTTAGAGCTTATAAAAAAAGGGTTTTCTTATATTCTTCTCTTGGTCTCCTTATATTGTAGCATTGGATTTTCAGCGCGCAGTCTTGGTTCTTGTAGCATATGAAGTTTCCCGGATATGTTGTTTTTAGTTCTTTGTTCTTTTTGATCAATTATCCCAATGAACTCGGTTGCACTTTGCTATTTTATTTGACAAAGAAGGTGGTAGAATGCTTGCCTGTGCCAATTTTCCCGGAATGAAGATCAAATAAATATCATGGTAACATCAACATATGTGATTCTGTACATACCTATGCATCTTATCTCTACTACAGTTATACAGTTTTGATAGTGTTTTCTATAAAAATCTGTACTCCTTTACCTACATATCCAAGAGTAGGGTTTGAACAATGATCACATATTCATATTGCTCTTTGAGATGACATGATCATTAGTGAGAATATGTGCTTCTTCATATAGGTTCTTTTTCCAGACCACTTGGGTATTGAAAGATAACCTGTAGGTCAATTCGTGTTTGTTAGTATGGAAAAAGGAACTTTCTTTGTTGTAAACGTAGTTCCAGTTTGTTGATTACCATTACCAGAACATTTGTTTCCATGCTCCATTTATTAAAGATCATGAATTTAGGCATTCAAGATTATATTTTATGGTCTTAGACAATTGCTACTTATATTTTATGGTCTTAGACAATTGCTATTTTAAGAGATTGTATAGATCAGTAGGTAATTTTAGAGCATAGTACCCTATTAGAAATGTTATAGAATGTCTGTGGTGAATGAAAAAAATTGATACTTTAAGATGTTTCGAACATATTTGTATTCTATTTCTGATGTATGAAATCCCAGGTCTGCTTTATATTATTATATTCCATTCATTTTGATATTATATTGATGTGATTTTTTATTTTATATGATAGGTACTGCAGGTCTATTCAAAAAGTGGTGAACATGTCGGGATATGGTGAAGTAAGCTCATTTATCTTTATAACCTTTTTTTAATAATATCTTGGTGAAAAACTTATTTCTTATTATGTACTTGTTTTATGAAGTCTTCCAAAAAAGGTGATAAAAGAGAAGATAAACAACGTTTAGCTGCCATAGTGGGTACCATGCAAAGAGGAAATGAAGGTGTGAGAATATCAAATGGAGACTCTAACTCTCCATTGAACATGTCACCTAATATGCCAAGTGATCAAAATCAATCAAGTTCTAATGTGCCTGAAAAGAAGAAAACTAGGGGTAAATCAAAAATGGATCATATTCGTATGAGAAAAAATCCTGTTCCGGTTGATTTTAATGATAGGGGTCAACCAATTGGAGATACTGCAGCTGAATTTGCTAGTTTTCTAGGCTCGACATCAAGAGATTTAGTGCCAGTGACAATGGAGAAATGGACAGATCTTTCTGATGATTTTAAACATCAAATCTGGGAGAACATCACGGTAACATTTATGTCATATTTATGTGTTTTTTAGATGCAATTATTAAACTTATGTTTTTATTGACGGGTATCTTTTTCTTATAGCAAAAATTTATTCTTGATGACTACCATAAGACTTACGTATTCCAAAAGTGAGAAAGGCATTGGCGTGATCATAGATCTAATTTGATGAAAAACGTGATAGAACAAGCAAAAGTTGTAGGTCTACCACGAGCACTTGCCCTCCTGAAACCTGACAATATATCATCCTTTAAAGATTGGAAGACATTTGTAATCAAGAGAAGTACCCCAGAATTTAAGGTAAATATTGTTGGTTTTATTGTATTTTTTTCTATAAATGTTTTGCTATTACTAAATGATGTAATATATTTCAAATGTAATAAAGGAAAGAAGTAAAAAATTCAAGAAGATGAGGAGAAGTCAAACTTTGCTGCATACAACGAGTCGTAAGGGATATGCTCGTCTAGAGGAAGAAATGGTAACTAAGTGATAATCTGCTTGTTACCTAAAAATCTGTTTTGTTACACAAGTCATTTCATTTGTCTTATTGATTTTTATTCACCTTTGTTTCCTCAAAAAAATGTCTTATAGCGTCAACAAAGTGATAATCCTAATTCTATACAAAGAGTTGATGTTTGGATCAAAGGACATAAGAGGAAGATGGGTACATTGAGTTTAGAGGCTCAGAAAATTTTGGTATATTTCCGTTTATATTTTTTATCATTTGGTTATTCACTTATATCGTTCTAAAATTATCTATGTTCAATTTTATAAGGATGACGTAGAAGAGATTCATAAGTCAGCAACACCATCAGAAAAAAGTTCTCTTCAAGATGATGCGGTTTCAAAAGTAATTGGTCCTGAACGACGAGGAAAAGTAAGAGGACTTGGCTTTGGGGCGACTCCTTCAAAAGTAGAAGGCCAAAAATATCATCGTGATAAATTCAATAGATTAGAAAGTGAGTTGAATGAATTTAAAAATTTTGTCAAAAGCATCGCTGAAAAGGTTATTGGGAATAATAACATTGTAAGTTTTATACTTCGAATAGTATCTTTATTCTTTAGTACAAACCAATATGTTCAATAGTTAATGTATTTTTTTCATTCATGTAGCAAATAGAAAACTCAAACACGCTGAGAAAGGATAACTCAAACAATGGGGTTCAAAGTTCTACCAACCGAGAGAGAGCCGAAACAAGGCGGGAAAAAGTAAATGCAGAAGTTCCAAGTTCTCCTAGCATTGGGACAAAATACAAATTATTGAATTGGGAGACGGGTTCAGAAGTTGTGGAAATTGGCGAGATTGCATCTACAAATCCCAAAGATTTGGTCCATCATGTGGCTATAGGACAAGAGTGCTATAAACTTTGGGTTCATGAAGTAATTGATTATGAGGTGACTTTGTATCGGCCGACCCGTGAGTTTTTTCTTCTACATGAGGCTTTATCAAGTACGATCGTGTGGCCTATCAAGTATATCAAATTTGATTAGGGGTGAGACTTCCACTATTCTGGTATGATGAAATTAAGTAAATTATGTGCCTTCATTCCTGTTTTGATCCTGTCAAATTGTTATTTGCAAAAAATGATTTTTTTTCCACTGTTCTGCAATGCAGAAAGAGTAAGCAGGTTGCTGCCCGAGCCATCAATCTTTTTTGTGTGTTTTTTTTACATATTTAAGTAAATTATGTGCCTTCATTCCTGTTTTGATCCTATCAAATTGAAGATTTACATGGGTTTGGCACGAGTGTTGGAAGCTTCATAAAAATAGAAAAGGGCCATATTGATAACTTTAGTCCCACGTGGATGTTGGGCTATTGTAGTAGGCTTCTGATATCTTGCTTTCTGCGAAAGATACAAAGACTATTTCCAATACTTGTGCTTCATCTCAAATTAGACATGTTTTCCCATCTTCCTTGCGAATTTTAAAAAAATATGCAATTATTTCTAACTGGAATGATATTAATTTTGTTTGGAGTACTGTTCGCTGTATTTGATACGACCTGACACGGACACAACATCAATTTCAGAGTGTTCATGCTTCCTTCTTCCTACTCGTGGATGTTAAATGGCACTTAAATGAAAATAATTTAAACAAGGAAAAAGGGAACCTACTTTTAACATTTGAAGAAACAATGTATTACATCTAAGACAGTTGCATTGGACTCAGGTAAAATACCTGATCTGATTCATTTCAGACTTTATTTATTAGTGATGGATATTTCGATATAACTGGAAATAGTTACAAACTCATCATACATATTTTCCTGTCAGTATTTTCTTGTCATTTTACTTACCATATCGAGAATAGTTTGCAATGAGATTGGACTTTATGGAGAAGATGTCGACATAAGTAATATTAGCATCTCCAAATTGTCCCTGCAGCCTTGTGCAGAGCGCGTGAAGCAGTGTTGTGAATCTACTTGGATGTTTCGATATAACTGGAAATAGTTCATCTAGCTTTGATGCATCCTTGCCAAATGCAGCTATGTTCTGATGCAGTTCTACCTGTTACTAGCTGACCTTGTTACTACCAGTTCCTTGATTTCATCAGCCTGAACAATGTTTCGATATAACCTGATAGTTGCTTTGATGCATCCTTGCCAAATGCTCTCTTAACTGTGTTGTACCGTTTTTTTGGTTTGTACACAACAACTTTATCTAGGGGATAATCTATTCAATGTGTTTATGTATGTAGGGTACACAGTAGAGGATCCAGTCACCACATTGTCTCTCAATAGTCTCAACTATCATGAACGGATTTTGATGAGAAGTGAAGTTATTGATTGTGAGCTTTACATCAGTTCGGAAGAAAGTTATGCTGCCAAGGTAACGTTATTGTTTCTGCTGTGCTATTTCAATTTTAGTTTTCAACTTGTTGCCTCTGCTTTTCGGCTTTTGAGGACTGGTGTATGTTACTCACCATGCATAGTTGGTTCTCTCTTGATGTTACTCTTATTTGTAAAAAGTTTCTGCATAACCTTGTGTCCTTTTTGGTTATATATTAATGTGTATACTTTAATGTGATTTTGGATCATTAGATATTATTGCTTCAATGTGTTATTATCTTTCATAATTGTTGTGCATATTATCTAATTAGCAAAGTCCTGGAGCCAAACATAGAAATAGATTACAAGTTTAATGTGACATATTATTGTACTTCACCATGAAGTACAAAATTAGTCTTTGCAGGCTGATAAAATCAAGGACTTTGCTGTGCATATTATTGTACTTCACCATGATGTTACTATGCATAGTTGGTTCTCTGATGAAATTTTGTACTGTGCATATTATCTTTCTATGTTACTCACCTGCAGGTGCTCTACCCAAAAATTTTGTACTTCTCTAGTCCTGGAGCCAAACATAGAAATAGATTACAGAAGAAACACAGGAATTGCTAATATATGACTGCATTAACTAATGAGCAAAGATTCAAAATTTTTGTATAATAAGAGTATTAGTCTTATTGTTGAGAGAGATTAATCGTGCCAATATTGGATAGGTTGTGGTTACCTGGGATGGGTGTGGCTACTCTAGTACATTAAAGCATATACTTTCCCATCATTGACATGTTTACCTAAATACTATTCAGAACTCAGCACCTGGAGTAAAGATACAGAGCATCTTTTGGAATCTTGATCACCAAACCAGCAAAAGAACAGCACAAACAACTGGTAGGCTAAGTTTGCAACTGTAACTGGCCACTAATGGTTGGATAGAGTACATGGGCAACCATGTGATGTGCTGCTTGTCTGATGGGGTATAGGTTAATTGCAACCATCCTCTAATTGCTATATTCATCATACTCCTTCTAATTGATATATTTGTTGGTTGTCTGTTCTATTTCTTAGTAGTTTGTTATTCCATTCATTTTGAACTTTATATTGACTTGATTTGTTGTTGTATATAATAGGATATGTAAGAGATGCTACTTTTGGCTGCATACATGTGGACTTGGGGCACATTTGATGAAGTGGTGATTGAAAGATTACTCTAATTATGCTGGCGCTTGATCGTGAATGGAATGAAGGAATCAACATATTTTGTATATTTAGAATTATTTTATGGCCACAATTTTGTGACATTTTAGTTGGTGATTTGTATTCACATGATTTGACATTATTATGGTTTCAATGAAAATTAGTCTTTGCAATAATAATTGTGTATACTTTAATGTGATTTTGGATCATTAGATATTATTGCTTCAATATTTTATTATCTTTCATAATTGTTGTGCATATTATCTATTTTGTGATTTGTTAAAGGTAGATGGATTGCAAAAAATGGCAGGACCTTTAAAAAAAAATTAAAGAGAATATAAGGCATACAAAATATGCCCTAATAGATGGGGGTATTTTATACTTTTCATGGCATACAATAAATGTCATAATTTACTATTATTTATGGCATGTTGCAGCATGTCGTGCTTTGTGCATTAAAGACGTGCAATAGAATGTCATAAAAAATATATTAACGACATGTAAAGTATGTCATAAATTTTTATGAACGGCGTGCAGGAACACACCGTAATTTCATTTTAACGATATACAATGCATGTCGTGAATAATAAAAGACGGCGTACAAAAGTGACTTTAGACGGCACGCCATATATATTGTCTAACTATCAGGTTTTTACGGCGAGGGCTAATACGGCTTGCGTATGTACGCCGTGGAAAGTGTTTTACGGCATACATTGTGCGCCGTGAAAAGGTATTTTTCCTGTAGTGGTTGTTGCTGTTTTTCGTGTTGTTATTGCCGATGTTTCTTATTATTGTTGTTTGTTGCTTCTTCTTGTGTTGTTGCTTCATGTTGTTGTTGTAACTTTTTATGCTGCTACAGCTTCTTACTATTGTTGTTGCTTATTGCTTTTTGGGCCAACCATGTAGTGCCCCGTTCTAACATCATGCCCGTTCTTCATTACGACGCGAGAGACGTGGTTAAGAGACACTGTCGTTATCGATTGGTCAGGACCGGTTGAATTAAGATCATTTCATCGTTATGGAATGACTTCTTCGGAATCAAGTCTCATATTCAGTGGGTTGCGCCTCGAGGATAGACTCTGCAGCTGAGTCGGAAGAGACCTCATGTTGCTCTGTTTTTTATGCCGTACTTGCTTCTTTGGCTTTGGTGAATACGTTTTTGTGAATATTTTTGATGGATTTCATTGCTTGTGTTTTTCAAACTTCGCATTTCATATCGAACTTGGAATAGAAGGGTAGAGTGTTGATCTGTTGCTTGTACGATTTCAGGTAATCGCGTAGGCGTCATCTAGTACAACAACACCTTCTTCCCTCTCGCATCAAACGATCAAGGTGAGTGGCTGACCCTTCTCCCCCTTAACCCTCTTGTTCTTCAATCAACCGATAACATCGTTGCGAATGAAATGTTAGATATAAATGCATGGACACAACTGCTTATTTCTATAGAACCGTGCATGCATGCTTTATTTAAAGTACTCCTGCTATAGAACAGTTACAAGTTTTTCCTTACATATATGCCATAAAACTGTAAAGATTGATGCTATGAATAAATGTTGCAGGGATAAGGCAGAACACATTGAAATAGGCTAAGTCTTAAAAATGTGGAGACCATGCTCGAGTAATTATTTTAGCCCAGCACGGTCGTGGACAACTTGTGTATAAGGTTTCGTTTCCTCGAATGGCAACCCGGGGCCACGGGACCGATTCGGCCTAGGAGGAATGCAAGATAGCTGTGCAAGATGTCACGCCTCGATCCCGAAGGATCGAAAACTACCACTAGACGTGATGCTATACAAGTCTAAATTTCACTTGTACAAGACAAAACCAATACAGTTCCTAGTATTTCTCAGAAAACAACGACAGCGCAGCAAAACCAAGCAGATAAATTAAAATCACACAAGATATGGAGAAACGTATATCTTTATTGATAATTACAATGATTACAAGACTTGCAGCGGAATACATAGTTTACAACTGATTACAAGACATCTTGAATAGCCAACTGAATATATACACTTGCCCTTTAGGCTACAACTGAATATGCCGACTTCTTTACAATGAACTTGCCAATTTGGCTACAATCTCACTGGTACAACTGAGTTACAATATTCCATACATTATGTCCCGTATAGCAGAAGACATCGTCTTACAAGAAGAGCTTCTGTATACCCATCTGAATCATCGATGCCAAGAACTGATCAAATGATTTTTCTCATACGTAAGCACCTGTGATATTGCCCACAATGTGGGTCAGTATATCATCAATGTACTGGCGAGCGGTGCTGGTCCAACTCACCTAAGAAGACAACACTAAGTAATCATGTTATAGAACAATATTAAAAGTGGTCTTTCTTGTTGCCTTAGGATCAATTTCATGTTTATAGCCGACAAGAAGTAAAGCATGCAAATCTCATAGCCAACGTAATTTAAGCATATAGTTATCACCCTTTGGTGATTCTTACCCACGGTCGTGTAGCCATCCCTGTATAATTATAATACTTACTCAACCTGTACAAGACATTGTTAGGAATAATATCATAATTCAATATAATTATCACCGTTCAGGTGATTCTTACCAACAACCGACATCCTTTCCTATAATTGAGTAATAACTTACTCTTCCTGCATAAGACATTATTAGCACTAGACCTATCTATATGAAGGTCACTGGCGACATGCCATCTTGGACCGTCTTCCAGGTATATGGTGCCCCTTACAGTGCGGGTAGCTAGCCCCACTGAAGGTCCCGTATACCGATGCCAGTACGTCGGCACCAATCCTTGTTCTCCCTAAGATGAACCCGGTCCACGGCCTCCGATTATCGTTCAAGGAACAACCTTGTCGACAAGTTGTCCATGACCATGCAAATATATGCAACTTATCTATAAGAAAACATATAATGCATGATAAGAAAAACTAAGTACTTCAGTCACCATTCTCATTCGTATTTCCATCTTTCTCATTCTAGGGTCTTGGCGTAATCAATATTCTACATCGACGACGGGATAATAGAATGTTGTTACCCAATCCCCTTCCCACATCTTTGTTACCATACATCTTTCCAACCGATACTCAATGTACTTACTGCCCAATTCTTGGGACTTAGCATCTAAGTTACCATCTATCTATCGAGCTAAGGCTCGATATACTCACTGCCCAAGTATTTAGGGCTTTGCCTCACCTGTCATATGATTCATTGCCAAGCACGAAAGCATACAATTCATTGAAATGATTCGAGGACACCATTCATGTCACGCCCCGCTCTCGAATAATCGGGTACGGGCCGATGCATGCCCGGCCTAAACTGTCGTCGATAGCGGTAGTGAGCCATCTGGTCATGCACAGAATAATCCACTACTCATCATAGCATCTATCACGAATATACTATACTAGTCATCACTATACAATTATTACAACTTATACATAAATGACCGAATACAAAGCCGGTAAAAGATAAAACTATCTAACAATAATATATACAATATATTCTCAATACATTCAATCAATCTCCTATACATGAATCTATATCAACATCCAGAGTGAGCTCTGCTGCTAGCCATGACAATATACGGGATCAATCTCACCTGTAAACAACAGTCCAGTTAGGATGGAGCAAAGCACAATGTAACTCAATAAAACTCACCATGAAGATCAATGGAACGGTACATCAAAATATAACTAAAAAACAGAGAACAAGATGAATATAAAATATACACTAGCTACGTGTACATATGTAATTAGACGTTATCAACATGTGGGAACTAATATGTAATCAGGCATATAAATATGCTATCAGTCAATCAATAATCAGGCATGTCTGACGATAATGCTATCAGACAATCAATAATCAGGCATGTCTTACGACAGTGCTATCAGTCACGCATGTAATGGACATCAGGCATACGGTGTATGCTATCAGGCAATATTTGTCCAATATTAGTCAATCACATGTCTTAGTACATCCCCCACCCGACACGAGAAATAATGCAATCAATCAGGAACAAGTGCAATAATGACATGATAACAAGTGTGAGTGCAATGCATACAATGATGGTAATACTGAGTACATGTACTTGCCTCAATTCCGGGATTTTTTCCAAGTCTTCTAGATCACCTAGAAATATGAAGGATTTATTTAGAAAATAATTCTTAAGTTATTATGAAATTATCTAAGATGTCTTGTTCAATAATCTTACTACTAACTTATTTAACCACTAATGCTTCCTTTGAATTAACTTGGTCTAGGAGTCGGCCCATCACATACAAATTCAAGGCCATCCACTTCACTGGCTAGGCCTAAATCTAAGCAACTAAAATATTTGCATGGAGGCCCAACCCAATAGTACTTAATTAGTCATTTAAAGCTAAATGTGTACATAGCTCAATTCTGACATAATAATCTGAACACCTAAATCCAACCATTTTTCTTAGCCTTAACGGCTACTAAGAGTTCAAATAGCTCTTCCATTCAAATCAGTTGGATTACTCCTCATCCTAAAGCCTTAGTTCTTCAATTAACCTTACTCCAAGCCAACGATCATCTCCATTTGAACTGATATTGCTCTGTTGACACCAGAGACACAACAATATTGTCGAACCCTCGTCATTCATTATGAACACCTGCACTCTTATCATACAATCCATCCTGTAACCTGTCCTCAATACGGTGTCAGACACGAAACATGTCCCCCTGTTGGTTAGAGTCCAAGACGGACACAACCGGAGTGATTCCCGTGTCTGTTCCTACATAGGTGACATGTCAATCCGTTCTAAAATTAGTTAAAGGAAACCATACCTGGTTCCTAGAGTTTGACACTAGCTCCTCTGTGTCCAATGATGGTATTCCCGAGTCCTTGGCTTGATGGTGATTCCTCCTACGCATATCATCGAACAGGATAGGTGCACAACAAGAAGGATCTAATATGAGTTTAGTTTGAATTTATAGCTGTTCCAAAATTGGAGAAACAATCAGGAACTCACCGTAATCAATCCAGGATCCAAGGAACAAGAATTGAAAATAATCTGATCATCAAGAATCGAATAATTCATATTTAGGAAATCATTCCGCATCCCACCAAAATATAGTGTTTCAAAATTTTGAAATACTTACCAATCCTCAGCATTCTCACAGAAAGAACTGTTAACTGCCATGGGCGTGCTCGAAGGGATGATCGCATGCATCATCATCGTCGTCGATCAGCATGGGAAGCAACACTTGGTCGCCAGAGGGGTCGCCATGGATGGAGAGCAGAGCTTCGTCGAGGAAGATGACGATGACCGAAATGAATTGGGCAGCGCTTCGTCGTAGAAATTTGTGATGGAGAAGAGGAAGTCTAGGGCTCCTTAAATAGACAGAGGGATGGTCAATCAACGGTTAGGATGAAGGAGGTGGTTAGGCGTCGATGGAGGAGATGAAGTTGGTGGTTAGAGGTTAGTTACGATCGAACGACAATGGTGAAATGGGCGGTGGAAATCCTGTGACTGAGATTAGGAGGAAGCTTTTTCTCATCCGCACGGTGTCGTCGTCTCCGATTTCAAATAAATACAGAGGAAAAGAGAAGAATGGAGGGAAAGTTTGAAATAAGTGAACATTGGGAAGGAAATGAGTGAATGAGGAAAGTTGGTTTAGGAAGGGACTTAAATGATCGTGAACTGATGGGCTCCACTGGCTGTGCGGCCCAATAAATGTAGCTAAGGATATGGGCTGGTGGCCCATGGAAGGGTTAGCAGTAAAAGAGTTGGAGTAAATAATGCATAAATTGTTAAATGACAATTAGTTAGTAAAAGTTTAATAGTAAAAATTTAATGAATAAATCTCGGTATTTTAAGATACTCATATATCAATTCTTATTCAAATACACATAACAATCTAATTTTAGAAAATATAGTGTCATAAGAGAAAGCCCAAATTCTTTGATTTAGGAAAAATGGAGTTACAAATCTCTTCCCCTTGAAAAATTTTGTCCTCAAAATTTCAGATGGCACGATTATGCACGATTAAATATAAACAAACAAATTTAAAATTGGCACGATTCAAGCGGTACAAAGTGACAGTCATGAAATATGATTAGGGGATAATAGTCTCAATAGTATCCGACAATCATACATATCTGGAGTCACTTCCCTTATAATTCCTGTCCTGCCAGTATTCATCTAGCTGCAGTAAACCTTCGGTTTCATGGCCCCGATAGTAATAGATTACCAAAATATTACATCAACTTTATCCGATATTACCAGAGGATATTGAATTTAGGACTTAGTCAATAATACCCGAAAGCCCATAATTACATGTAATTACTTTAACTTAGAGTACATGCCTCGCTAGTGTGTAGCTGGCTGCAATAAACTTTCAGTTTCCATAATCCAGGTAAATGGCTGTAGTGTACATCTGCCACGTCATAGTAGCTCATCGAATATTTTTCAACCTTATTCAGAAATTTCCAAGGATTTTATGAAGATTCAAAATGAATTCTTTTAATAGTCAAAGTCATGATAGGAAGTGAACAAGTAGTTTTATTAGGTACTAAGGGATAACAAGATCAACAAGCAGCCATTATGAAACAACAATAAGATACAGAGACTTAAGGAAATCTAGATGCTAGAAAGAATCATAAAGGAAGGTGGCTATCCACATACTTTTCTAGCTATACGAGAATGCCTCCGGTCTCTAGTCCTCATTCGGAATCAGAATAGCCTCTGCACCTTCATCTGTCATGAGGTAGACTTGTCCCTGTGGCTGTGGAAGTCCTGAAGGTCCAGCTGCTGTACGAGCAATAGTGCACTTCCTAGCCTGATGATCAGCTGCTCCACAGATAAGGCACAGTCCTAGTCTCTTCCTACACACCTGCCAGATATGGCCCACTTTATGACAATATCCATAAGGCTGCTGAACTGGTTGCTGCTGCTGTTGAGTCCTCTGAGAAGGCTGGGATGTGAAGGTCTTCTTATGCTGGGTATTGGGACGTTTGGGTGGTCCCGAGTAGCTACCTCCTCCACTAATGTCATGATCTCTCTTGGGTCGGAGGCTCAGATCAATCTCTAATCTCTGAGCAACAGCGACCATCCTAACATAAGTAGTCGCTCCGTTAGCCGTGACTAAGTAACGAAGCTCATAGCTCAAACCCTGTATAAATCTCGTGGCTCTCACAACTGGGTCTTTGGCTCTACCCTTTGCAAACCGACTAAGTCGTCCAAACTCTGCCGCGTACTCATCAACCGAGCGGGTCCCCTGCTCAAGAGTATGAAACTGGCCCTCCAAAGCCTCTCTAGCTACCGCCGGGAAAACTTCTCTTTGAAGATTTCCACAAATTGATCCCAAGTTAATCTAGGTACTGCAAGGTGGAGCTCACTTCTAAACCAGGTACATGCTAGATCATGCATCTGCACGCCGGCTGCCTCCACCTTAAGGTCCTCCGAAAGCTTAGATAGTCGCATCACTCTCTCCATATCCTCTAGCCACTCATCGGCGTAGAGTATACCCTCGGTCCCAAGGAACTCTCTGGGTACCATCCTTTTGAAGTCTAGGATAGACCCCTCTCTCTGATGGTGGGTGGAAGTAGTCTGAGTATAAGTGGGAGAAGCACAAGTACGGATGGGAGGCAAATGAAAGAAATAGGCTCAGGTTGGACAAAAGTAGTGGTAGTAGGGTGAACCGGAGCTTGGGTGGGTGGTGGAGGTAGAATATATGATGGATGTGGAATGTATGACGGTATCGGTATGGTAGTCGGAGGAGGTAGAATCTGAGATGTGGCGGGACAGTAGTCTGGGGAAGTAGAGGTGGTGATGGTAAGAGTGGGCTAACTAATCTCTCAATGCCCTCCCGCAATATAGTGGTTTGCTCCCTCTAAGCATCCAATAGACTTTGTGTCTGGGCTCTCTAGGCCTCCAGTAGCCCATGGACTAGCTTATGCATCTCCTACAAGATCAATAAGCAGCCACTATGAAACAACAATAAGATACAGAGACTTAAGGAAATCTAGATGCAAGAATGAATCATAAAGGAAGGTGGCGATCTACAGACTTTTCCAGCTATAAGAGAATGCCTCAGGTCTCTAGTCCTCATCCAGAATCAGAATAGCCTCTGCTCCTTCATCTGTCATGAGGTAGACTTGTCCCTGTGGCTGTGGAAGTCCTGAAGGTCCAGCTGTTGTACGAGCAATAGTGCACTTTCTACCCTGATGATCAGCTGCTCCATAGATAAGGCACTGTCCTAGTCTCTTCCTACACACCTGCCAGGTATGGCCCACTTTCTGATAATATCCACAAGGCTACTGAACTGGTTGCTGCTGCTATTGAGTCCTCTGAGAAGGCAGGGATGTGAAGGTCTTCGTCTGCTGGGTATTGGGACATTTGGGTGGTCCCGAGTGGCTACCTCCTCCACTAATGTCATGATCTCTCTTGGGTCGGAGGCTCAGATCAATCTCTAATCTCTGAGCAACGGCGACCATCCCAACATAAGTAGTCGCTCCATTAGCCGTGACTAAGTAACGAAGCTCATAGCTCAAACCCTGTCTGAATCTCGTGGCTCTCATAACTGGGTCTCTGGCTCTACCCTCTGCAAACCGACTAAGTCGTCCGAACTCTGTCGCGTACTCATCAACCGAGCGGGTCCCCTGCTCAAGGGTATGAAACTGGCGCTCCAAAGCCTCTCTAGCTACCGTCGAGAAAACTTCTCTTTGAAGATTTCCACAAATTGATCCCAAGTCAATCTAGGTATTGCAAGATAGGGCTCACTTTTAAACCAGGTATGTGCTAGATCATGCATCTGCACGTCGGCTGCCTCCACCTTAAGGTCCTCCGGAAGCCTAGATAGTCGCATCATCCTCTCCATATCCTCTAGCCACTCATCGGCGTAGAGTATACTCTCAGTCCCAAAGAACTCTCTGGGTACCATCCTTTTGAAGTCTAGGATAGACCCCTATCTCTGATGGTGGGTGGAAGTAGTCTGAGTATAAGTATGAAAAGCATGAGTATGGATGGGAGGCGAATGAAAGAAATAGGCTCAGGTTGGACAAAAGTAGTGGTAGTAGGGTGAACCGAAGCTTGGGTGGGTGGTAGAGGTAGAATATATGATGGATGTAGAATGTATGACGGTGTCGGTATGGTAGTCGGAGGAGGTGGAATCTGAGATGTGGTGGGGCAGTAGTCTGGGAAAGTAGAGGTGGTGGTGGTAAGAGTGGGCTAACTAATCTCTCAATGCCCTCCCGCAATATAGTGGTTTGCTCCCTCTGAGCTTCCAATAGACTCTGTGTCTGGGCTCTCTAGGCCTCCAGTAGCCCATGGACTAGCTTATGCATCTGGGTGCCCCTCATGGAACTAATAGAATGTCATAAAGAAGCTCTCGTGACGAGTGGTACGTGGGTATTGGAGCACTCTGGGTCTACCATAGGTAGGGCAGACGATCCTCTCTCGGAATTGGCTACACTCGGAGTACGGGCCCGCAGATGAGGTTCCTTCCTTCCTTTAGCCATCTATGGAATTGTAGGAGGAGAACCATCAGTAACTCGTTTGTGTACTGTGTGTGTTAACAAGATATAAAAGACAGAAAAGTAAGTAATATAATAACGGTCCTATGCTATGATGAGTTTCCTATTTCGCAGGTTCCCAATGGTACTCTAATCCTAAGCACCATTAGATTGACCTGTATGGGCCACCACAAAAATATGTCACGCCCCGCTCCCGAATAATTGGGTACGTGTGAGACTCGTCTCACAGTATCGGTATTTATATACGGATACGTATTTTGTATTGTATTTCGTATTTTCTCGATTTTCGGAACGCTTTAAAATTTTTCCAAATTAAAGATTTTCTCCTTGGCCGGTATACCGACGGTGTACCGGAGTATACCGACGGCATGCCGCTCGGATAGATTTTCCACATTTTAGATATTTTCGATTTCAGATATTTTTGTGAATAGTGTTTCCGATATTTTCATGAATAGTATTTTGGATATTTTGATGAATAGTGTTTAGATATTTTCGTGAATAGTGTAGATGCATTCTATTATCCAATGGACAATTGGTTTTCTTTCAATGGCTAGGATTGACCTAGAATGTGACATGGATCACGATCCAACGGTCACGATTAATTCACCCTTCTATATATATCCTATGAGTTTCTCTCTCCTCTCTCTTTTCTTTCCTTCACCATTTCCCCTTCTCTCTCTCTTCTCTCTTCCTCAAGCTTAGGAAGGCTTGGCCTTGAGGCCTAAAGTGTGGTTTTGGAACCCCTCTTGGTGGTGGAGTAGAAGATTAGGCTCGGTTGCTAAAACCTAGGCAAGTACATCTTGCTCAAAAGTGACATGACCATGCTATAATTTTATTTTCCATAGAAATTAGAGTTTTATTGTTCTATAATATGCTCCTCTAAATTATTAACAAGTTTAATGTATAGCACTTTTGGTTTTGATCGATAATATGGCATAGATCTGAGTTTCTAGATATGATTTTTGAGTATTTTGAGGTTTTGATCTATCAAATGTTTTAATTTGTGAAAACTAATACTTCCATGTTGTTGGAAATTCAATTCTATTCAATTTTGACTTTTAAAAGTCCGAATTTCGATTTAAAATGAAGTTTTTATGGCCGAAACAAGTTTTACCGAAAATCTGAATTTTGTTGCTGTTTGGAAAAACGGTATACCGCCGGTATGCCAGTTTTTGCTCCAGAAACCTTCTGCCTTTGGCCCGGTATACCGTCGGTATACCGCAGTATACCGCCGATATGCCGTTTTATGCTGTTTTAGGCTGTTTTTGTCCATTTTTGCCCGTTTTTGTCCGTTTTTGATAATTTCTCGATTGTAATGGACTCTTAACATGATTAGATGACCTTGGATAGTTAAAGAATGATTGTACACTCTATATACATGGTACATGCTTATGTTCACGTATTGTTCTATGTCCAGATTATAGATAGTGGCCTGTCATGGTGCACTCCAGATTACTGTATATGCCTAGCTCGATTCAGTGGCTCGTAGTAGCGCATTCATGACTTGATTTTCTTATATGCTTAGCTCAATTTAGTGGCTCGTAGTAGCGCACTCATGACTTGATTTTCTTATTGATTTCTAGACCCGAGATATGAGTACATGTTCTTTTTTTGACACCGTGGATATAGCTTGTTGAATGATAATCTATTGCATCTTGGCACTGGACAATCGAGTGTGAGTATTGTTCCGTGTATCACATGATGTTAGTATGGGAATGTTCGTAAGTGATAACTTACGATTTACTCGTACATAGCATACGTCATCTTAGGAAATTCTTGAGTGTCCACGACTTGAGAATTTGAATGAATATGATAAGGTAAATGACTAGTAAATTCAAGTAGATCATTGTAGGAGGAAATTCGCACTACCAACCCCGAGCTCCAAGGGCCCCATGAGGCATGGCTCAACCCTGCTAGGCAAGGGCTCCATGACCTACCAAGTTTGCGCGTATTGATATACGATCGAGTCACATGTCGTGCCGGGTTGCGGCACAGTCAGTTATATGTTTTCTTTTACAAGTATATGATATGGTTGTTCATGTTACAAGTCTAGACACGTTTCATCTGCCAGCAGTCTTGTTGGGCAATAGATGTACTACTCGTATCCCTGGACATCCGGGTATCTGCAGTCAGGTAGTTGCGAAAATCCTCAACTTGCATATTAGTAATTAGGATTGTGATAACCCTAGCTAGTTAATGATAGAAAGCCGTAGGCAATGATTGGCCGTGCACTTTTGTTTGTTTGTTACTTTATATGCTCTTATGTTATTGAGTGGCCAGAGACTAAGTTCTGCTCGGAAAAATATCTGCAACCCCGGTCCTTGTTTGGTTTAAGGGTTGTGGCTCCGACTTCGAGTAGTTCCTAAGTCCCTTGTTGCTCATTGGCTTATTGTTCTCTATTACTATATGGTTCAGTATTTTCATTCAGTCATTTATATTCTCGAGATACGTGCATTGGTACCGCACTAGTCTCGACCCGCATTTATTTATATTTGCTATATGTTGTTGTTTTGTTTGTGGGTTTTTGTCGTTCACCTCGAGCTTCCTTGTGGTACTTGCTATTTGGGGTCTGACCCCACTGGTTTTGCATGGCCAGGTTCCATAGTTGATCACGAGGATCTACCATCTTCTCTTCCGGATGGTTCGCACTCAGAGGACCGATATGGATTAGCGAGTGGGTTACCTTTATTTCTCACTTTATCTTGTACTTTCATTTTGTGGTGTATTAGCCAAGGACATATGTTAGTCCTTGTTTCTGGGTTTATTCCCTCTGTCTTAGTACGGCGTGGATGTATATTCTGGACAGCTGCTAGTTGTACATTTACGTACCTTTTGTATAGTCAGTTGATATATCTTTTATTATGTCAGCTCTCATGATTATGTATGTACTTGTGTTTGGGACGCCTTATCCATCTCATATATGATTTACTCTTTATTGCTTCTTATGTTGATTGGATTGAGATAGGATTTGTACGACCTTAGGAGTCGTCAGTGGCATGCTAGAGTCCACCCACTTGTCTTCTAGACAGCTTTGACCGTATCTCGGGGTACTGGCGTACTCTGATATACGTAGCTGGCTTTGTCTCGCCCCCGATCTCCAGTATTCTGGTTCTGGGGCGTGACAGGGTTTTTTTTGGTGGCCCATGCAGATCTGTCTTCAGACTTGTGGGGGATTCATCTAGTTAGAATCTCAATCCTATATTTGTCTTCATTTGATCTCCCTTGCTTATCGCATTCTCGTTTTCCTTGAACTGTAAACATGATTGACATATCCTTGTTTTGTTCCTGTCCATTATTGATATCACGTGTCCTTATCATTCAGGGATACCCAACCTTCTTATCTATTTCTTTCGAGGATTTTATTGCTCCGTCTTCTTCCATGGTTCAGGCAGTATGTCGGCATCTGATTCTGCATCCACAGAGTCAGGTACCAGTACTATCTCAGCACCTGTTTGGCAGCTCAGTTCACTACACGCCAGTCAGTTCAATCAGCAAAGTCAGCCTGAATCCTGTGTTCAGTATCCCCTTCCGACGTGGTCTCAGCAGTTTCAATGTTAGCATTCGGCGCAGTTTGTCAAGGTCCAGTAAGTCAGGTAAAATCAACAGCAGGTAAGAGCAGCAGTCCCGATGCATAGGCAGAGAGAGTTTGTTATCATAGAACAGATGTTGGCTGAGGGCAGTCAGATTGTTGGTAAGCTTCTGAGGTGTTCCTTCAGTCATTCTTATTCTTGGGTTCCGTTGACGGCCTTGTATTCCATTCATACCCGGAATGCGATGGTCGCCTTGACATATTCGGCGAGTGAACGCGAGTTTCTCGTACCACTCATCTTCCTCCGTATCTCGTGATACACGATATCTATCATGTATCCCGACTACGTAGGTGCGTCCTGGATTAGAGCCATGTGTTCGACTGAGTCGTTGGTACCGACTTACTTCGAAACTTGACCCTTGTCCACTTTGTGAGTCAGCGTAGGCAAGCGAGGACGAATCCCTACTCAACTGACTCAGGGGTATATTATTCCATATGCCTCCTTTTCTTGAATTATACATGTATGTATTTATTATTTTTCGCATTTATTTAAATTCTTTGTCTCAAATATCACTTGTACACGGGATGTTTTCTTTCGATGTGTTATGATTTTACATTATTTTAGCATGTGTATTTTTGCTCGACTGGCTTTAGGAAAT
Organism: Iris pallida; assembly: GCA_029216955.1. Lineage (NCBI taxonomy): Eukaryota > Viridiplantae > Streptophyta > Magnoliopsida > Asparagales > Iridaceae > Iris > Iris pallida. Next base: position 1,455,157 of record JANAVB010026997.1, read on the forward strand.
TTCGAGGACGGAATTTTTCTAAGTTGTGGAGAGTTGTGAGACTCGTCTCACAGTATCGGTATTTATATACGGATACGTATTTTGTATTGTATTTCGTATTTTCTCGATTTTCGGAACGCTTTAAAATTTTTCCAAATTATAGATTTTCTCCTTGGCCGGTATACCGACGGTGTACCGGAGTATACCGACGGCATGCCGCTCGGATAGATTTTCCACATTTTAGATATTTTCGATTTCAGATATTTTCGTGAATAGTGTTTCCGATATTTTCATGAATAGTATTTTGGATATTTTGATGAATAGTGTTTAGATATTTTCGTGAATAGTGTAGATGCATTCTATTATCCAATGGACAATTGGTTTTCTTTCAATGGCTAGGATTGACCTAGAATGTGACATGGATCACGATCCAACGGTCACGATTAATTCACCCTTCTATATATATCCTATGAGTTTCTCTCTCCTCTCTCTTTTCTTTCCTTCACCATTTCCCCTTCTCTCTCTCTTCTCTCTTCCTCAAGCTTAGGAAGGCTTGGCCTTGAGGCCTAAAGTGTGGTTTTGGAACCCCTCTTGGTGGTGGAGTAGAAGATTAGGCTCGGTTGCTAAAACCTAGGCAAGTACATCTTGCTCAAAAGTGACATGACCATGCTATAATTTTATTTTCCATAGAAATTAGAGTTTTATTGTTCTATAATATGCTCCTCTAAATTGTTAACAAGTTTAATGTATAGCACTTTTGGTTTTGATCGATAATATGGCATAGATCTGAGTTTCTAGATATGATTTTTGAGTATTTTGAGGTTTTGATCTATCAAATGTTTTAATTTGTGAAAACTAATACTTCCATGTTGTTGGAAATTCAATTCTATTCAATTTTGACTTTTGAAAGTCTGAATTTCGATTTAAAATGAAGTTTTTATGGCCGAAACAAGTTTTACCAAAAATCTGAATTTTGTTGCTGTTTGAAAAAACGGTATACCGCCGGTATACCGCAGTATACCGTCGGTATGCCGGTTTTTGCTCCAGAAACCTTCTGCCTTTGGCCCGGTATACCACCGGTATACCGCAGTATACCGTCGGTATGCCGTTTTATGCTGTTTTAGGCTGTTTTTGTCCATTTTTGCCCGTTTTTGTCCGTTTTTGATAATTTCTCGATTGTAATGGACTCTTAACATGATTAGATGATCTTGGATAGTTAAAGAATGATTGTACACTCTATATACATGGTATATGCTTATGTTCACGTATTGTTCTATGTCCAGATTATAGATAGTGGCCTGTCATGGTGCACTCCAGATTACTGTATATGCCTAGCTCGATTCAGTGGCTCGTAGTAGCGCACTCATGACTTGATTTTCTTATATGCTTAGCTCGATTTAGTGCCTCATAGTAGCGAACTCATGACTTGATTTTCTTATTGATTTCTAGACCCGAGATATGAGTACATATTCTTTTTTTGACACCGTGGATATAGCTTGTTGAATGATAATCTATTGCATCTTGGCACTGGACAATCGAGTGTGAGTATTGTTCCATGTATCACGTGATGTTAGTACGGGAATGTTCGTAAGTGATAACTTACGATTTACTCGTACATAGCACACGTCATCTTAGGAAATTCTTGAGTGTCCACGACTTGAGAATTTGACATGAATATGATAAGGTAAATGACTAGTAAATTCAAGTAGATCATTGTAGGAGGAAATTCGCACTACCAACCCCGAGCTCCAAGGGCCCTATGAGGCATGTCTCAACCCTGCTAGGCAAGGGCTCCATGACCTACCAAGTTTGCGCGTATTGATATACGATCGAGTCACATGTCGTGCCGGGTTGCGGCACAGTCAGTTATATGTTTTCTTTTACAAGTATATGATATGGTTGTTCATGTTACAAGTCTAGACACGTTTCATCTGCCAGCAGTCTTGTTGGATAATAGATGTACTACTCGTACCCCTGGACATCCGGGTATCTGCAGTCAGGTAGTTGCGAAAATCCTCAACTTGCATATTAGTAATTAGGATTGTGATAACCCTAGCTAGTTAATGATAGAAAGCCGTAGGCAATGATTGGCCGTGCACTTTTGTTTGTTTGTTACTTTATATGCTCTTATGTTATTGAGTGGCCAGAGACTAAGTTCTGCTCGAAAAAATATCTGCAACCCCGGACCTTGTTTGGTTTAAGGGTTGTGGCTCCGACTTCGAGTAGTTCCTAAGTCCCTTGTTGCTCATTGGCTTATTGTTCTCTATTACTATATGGTTCAGTATTTTCATTCAGTCATTTATATTCTCGAGATACGTGTATTGGTACCGTACTAGTCTCGACCCGTATTTATTTATATTTGCTATATGTTGTTGTTTTGTTTGTGGGTTTTTGTCGTTCACCTCGAGCTTCCTTGTGGTACTTGCTATTTGGGGTCTGACCCCACTGGTTTTGCATGGCCAGGTTCCATAGTTGATCACGAGGATCTACCGTCTTCTCTTCCGGATGGTTCGCACTCAGAGGACCGATATGGATTAGCGAGTGGGTTACCTTTATTTCTCACTTTATCTTGTACTTTTATTTTGTGGTGTATTAGCCAAGGACATATGTTAGTCCTTGTTTCTGGGTTTATTCCCTCCGTCTTAGTACGGCGTGGATGTATATTCTGGACAGCTGCTAGTTGTACATTTACGTACCTTTTGTATAGTCAGTTGATATATCTTTTATTATGTCAGCTCTCATGATTATGTATGTACTTGTGTTTGGGACGCCTTACCCATCTCATATATGATTTACTCTTTATTGCTTCTTATGTTGATTGGATTGAGATAGGATTTGTACGTCCTTAGGAGTCGTCAGTGGCATGCTAGAGTCCACCCACTTGTCTTCTAGACAGCTTTGACCGTATCTCGGGGTACTGGCATACTCTGATATACGTAGCCGGCTTTGTCTCGCCCCCGATCTCCAGTATTCTGGTTCTGGGACGTGGCAGTACGGGCCGATGCATGCCCGACCTACAATGTCGTCGATAGCGGTAGTGAGCCGTCTGGTCATGCACAGAACAATCTACTACTCATCACAGCATCTATCACGAATATACTATACTAGCCATCACTATATAATTATTACAACTTATACATGAATGACCGAGTACAAAGTCGTTAAAAGATAAAACTATCTAACAACAATATATACAATATATTCTCAATACATTCAATCAATCTCCTATACATGAATCTATATCAACATCCTGAGTGAGCTCTGCTGCTAGCCATGATAATCTACGGGATCAATCTCACCTGTAAACAACAGTCCAACCAGGATGGAGCAAAGTACAATGTAACTTAATAAAAGTCACCACGGAGATCAATGGAACGGTACATCAAAATATAACTGAAAAACAGAGAACAAGATGAATATAAAATATGCACTAGTTACGTGTCCATGTGCAATTGGACGTTATCAACATGTGGGGACTAATATGTAATCAGGCATATAAATATGCTATTAGTCAATCAATAATCAGGCATGTTTGACGACAATGCTATCAGACAATCAATAATCAGGCATGTCTGACGACAGTACTACCAGTCATGCATGTAATGGACATCAGGCATATGGTGTATGCTATCAGGCAATATTTGTCCAATATTAGTCAATCACATGTCTTAGTACGTCCCCCACCTGATACGAGAAACAATATAATCAATCAGGAACAAATGCAATAATGACACGATAACAAGTGTGAGTGCAATGCATGCAATGATGGTAATACTGAGTACATGTACTTGCCTCAATTCCGGAATTTTCTCCAAGTCTTCTAGATCACCTAGAAATAGGAAGGATTTATTTAGAAAATAATTCTTAAGTTATTATGAAATTATCTAAGATGTCTTATTCAATAATCTTACTACTAACTTATTTAACCACTAGTACTTCCTTTGAATTAACTTGGTCTAGGAGTCGGCCCATCACATACAAATTCAAGGTCATCCACTTCACTAGCTAGGCCTAAATCTAAGCAACTAAGCTATTTGCATGGAGGCCCAACCCAATAGTACTTAATTAGTCATTTAAAGCTAAATGTGTACATAGCTCAATTCTGACATAATAATCTGAACAACTAAATCCAACCTTTTTGTAACGCCCCAGTCCCAAAATATGTATAGGACTAGGATACATATACATGCCAGCTACGCATCGAGAGGACTCCAGTCCCGCTCGAATACGTATAAGTTGTATGGACTATGGCATTAGGTCTAATCATGGCAAGTCAAAACTAATCTCAATCCACATAAAATAATAAAAAATTAATAATGAACAATATGGTTTGTGGTCTGCAGCCCAATAGCATACATGTCAGAATAGACTCGAAAGGAAATACGAGTCTAATAAAGTAGACTAGTATGCAGAATATGTCAAGATAAAAATATGCACCATGAGAGAATAATAAAACGAAACCATGCACCAACGATACCTGAATCCTGCAGACGCAACTCATAACCATCCTTTGATTCTACCAGCTTGGCTATAACCTGGAGATAAAACCAGGTCCTCAGGCGACTAGCAAGACACATAATATACATGCCTACTTTAACAGTTTTAACATGCAAGGAAGAATAGGAAATAGTACAAAAAATAAAGACTGCATAGTAGTACAAGAATAAAATATAAGGAAGTAGCATGTCATCGAGAATCGTGCTGATAAATATGACTAAGAGTAAATCGAAGTAAACTGCGGCTCAGTGGGGACTCACGACCCTATAGATCACAGCTCAGTGGGGGCTCACAACCTATAGTAAGTCTCTATCGCAGCTCAGTGGGGGCTCACAACAGAGAGTGGTCAAGTATAGTCATCGTCTATCACAAGGTCCTCACTTAAAACTACGAGTCAAGTCAAGTCAATAAGTCAACAGGTCAACAAGTCAAGTCCAACTCAATCATGTCAAAAGGACACGACAAGGCTAAGCAATACTATCACTAGACATGAATACAATAGAAAAATATAGAAAACAAGAGAAACGAAAGAGTAATAATCTATGAGCACGTAAAACTAGAAAGTAACTATGACATGAAGTAGGAGAGAAATATGTACCAAGTGAGACATAAAAGAATAGAAGTATAGAAAAGCATGTACATACTGTAAAGTTTGGCAATGTGTACTTGCCTGGTTCCGTGATGTGAAGATGAAGTCTCGCTCCCGTGTCAACGCCTCCGTAATCCAATGCTCATAAATAATTTATTTAACTACTTATGAAACTTATAACAGAACTTAATTAACTATATTAATGTTTTAAACTACTTTAACTATATTCAAATATCTCGTAGGACTACTTAAATTGTATAACATATATACGTGTCCAACGAGACATCGGAACACAGTTTTAGGGTTTTCGACCTTCCAATTAATCGGTTATGACCCCACTTCAATAACATACTTAAAAATTATATAAATTCCATAAAAATATTATTTAAACTAATTTTCTACAGATTTATCTTTGAAATTTTAGAATTAATATTTCTAAAGAAATTTATGACTAGTTGACTACTATGTCAGCTAGTCTACCCGATACTCGTCCGAAACATTGTCAATTACTCAAAATTGCTAAAATATCCAAAAATATATTTTAAACAGAATTAAAATACATTATCTCCCAGAATGTCATCATGGGTACAAGGATTAAGTTATGCTACAAGTGTGGCACATTCTAGGTCAGTAGGTTACCTGAAAATAGCTAGTTTTGGCCTATAATTTTTTCGACCAGATTTGAGTTGCTAAATTCGTGTAAAGATACTTAAAAATCCTAATTTATATATTTTAACCTACATAAAATTCAGTTTTGAAAATAACCAATAATAACTTATAGTTCCTTTACAACGGGGTTAATTTTGATCCTACCGAAATATGAATATTACCACCATAATTCATGAAACTTTTATGGATGATTATACATAGCAAAATCCTTTAAAATATGATTTCTACAGATTTAATAACATATATTCTATAGAATTTTAGCAAGGGTTTGAGATAGAAAAAAATAGGGTTTCTTACCAAAAGTCCTTGCTAGAGAGGTTGTGAAGACTTCTCCTTGCCGAAGCTCCAACCTTTCTTGCTATCCTTGCTTGCAATCCACTCTTGATGAATTTGGAGGAATTGGCAATGGCTCTAGATGGTTGGATGGGGAAGATTGAGTTTTTAGGGTTCGTTTTGAGTGGTTGGATGGATGTATGGTGAAGGAGATAAGTTTTTGTGAAGGATGGAGAGATGTGCAATGGAGGGGATGAAGATGATGAGTTTTATGTGGAGAGGTGCTGCCGAATATGAGGGGGAAGTAGGGGAGTGGTCGGCCAAGAAGGTGAAAGAAGAAGAAATTAAGTTAGGGTTAGGGTTTGGGTATAAGTTAATATATATGTATGGGCTTCTATGGGTTTCATGTATGTATTGGAATTAGAATCCTATTTCTCTTGGAATGTTCGGCCAAGGGGGGGGGGGAAGTGCTTGGCCGAATATTATAGGGTGGGGTCCACTTAGTTTGTTTGGTTATTTGATGAGTTGACTAATTGATTGATTGAAGATTTAAATAAACATTTTCTAATATGGAACTAATTAGATTTCTATATATAAATATAATCCAAATCTGAATAAATATTAAATATATATTGTTATTAATTTATTTTAATGCCCAACATGCCTACATCGGTTTGGGTTTGGCTTGGGAGAGGTTTAGGAAGGTTTGGTGCAACCAGATCTCCTAAAAAGTCATAAAGGCTTTATTAACTAATTAATTAAATAAAAATATGACTTGTGCCATAATTTGAATTGTTAACATGTAAAAGACCAAAAATATCACCATGGCATTCCTAACATCGCTAGTATGCTAGTTAAAGCACCCGACTACACTAGGCATGCCATACTTTCTAGTCGTCTTGCGTATCCAAACTCAACCATGACTAAGACCATATTTATATATATATAGTATTATGCTATTATAAATATAATCATATATACACAAAATGGTATTTAAATCTATTTGGATGTGTAACCTTCCAAAATAAATTCAAAATAATTCTACTAAATCATGGCAACCTAACATGGCTCTATCAAGTGGAGTTGGTTAGGTTAGGATCCAAACACATTTTCTAGTCAAACCAATCTCGAAAAAGTCAACGAATGAGTCTCTTGTGCTTTCATGACCCGCACCCGCTTTTCGGACGTGAGCCCGTGAGCAAGCCTAGCTACGTGTCGAACGGACTCCAGCCCGACTCGAATACGTAAACGCTGTCAAGGCTATGGTATACTGCCAAATCATGGCAAACAAATCTATATCTCAATCCACAATAAGAATATAAAACATGAATGAAGACTATGGATCGTGGTCTGCAGCCCACTAGCATAAATGCCCGATAAGACTCTAAAGGAATTAACAAGAGTCTAAAACTGAATCAAGAAACAGGATAACTCATGATAAGGTATGAAAGCACGAGCGGATAATAAGCACAATAACGGTACCTGAATCCCGCAAGAACAGCAAATCCTCCGCCATCCAGAACTACTAGCTAACTCCATGCAATCGCTAAACCTGAGGAGATCATCAGGTCCTCAGAGGACATAGCAAGATACATAATATACATGCCTATCTAGCAGTTTTATCATGCGCAAGAAAATAAGCAAGAAAGAACAAGACAAATGACTACGAACACGAACACGAATACGAACACGGACATGAACACGAACACGAATACGAACACGAATATGAACACACGAACACTAATACGAACACACGAACACTAGAACAACTACGTATAAATGAACTGCCGGATGAACGATAATCACGAGATCAATGGAAGAAACCAAACCCTCATCCCGAGTGTGGACTCACGGGTTTGAACTAAACACTAACCCTCGTCCCAAGTGTGAACTCTCTGGTTAGTACTAACCCTCGTCCCGAGTGTGGACTGTCTGGTTAGTTCACGGCAAGGCACCCTCGTCCCGAGTGTGGACTCTCTGGTGCAAATACTACATCCTAGTCCCGTATGTGGACTCTCTGATGTAAATACCCTCGTCCTGAGCGTGGACTCTCTGGTGCAAGTCAAGTCAAGTCAAGTCTACACCCTCGTCCCGAGTGTGGACTCTCTGGTATAAATAATCGACATCCTAGTCCCGAGTGTGGACTCACGGATGTAAACAGATCAAGAAAAACACCCTCGTCCCGAGTGTAGACTCTCTGGTGCCAAGGAAACAATATCAAGGATTTAGCAGTTCAATTACACGTATTCGTTCTATGACACTACTCAAACAAGGTACTGACGAGAACATCTCCAAACACAAGATCAAACATGGACACGGCTATATGCAACAAGAACAACTTCACAGAAAATAACACGAAAAGAAAATGTCCATAAGTAATCCAAAGACTGTAAAATGAAAAGAAATACATGTAAATAAAACTGTAGAGGAAGGCAAGGTATACTTGCCTGGAGGTTGCACGAAGAACTAATAATTACCGTCAACTGGTACGCCATAACGTCCAAAATCCACCAATGTCTCCGAAAGCTGAAACAAATATTTCCAACATTTTCAGAATAGTCAAATTAGCTAGGATTGCCTGTCCTTAAGTCCAATTCTAGACACAGGGGCAAAACAATAATTTTGGGCAAAGACGGTGTCCGCCGTTGGACCCGCTTTGCACCGAAAAGCGTGCCAGAGTCAACGGTCTCTAAAGTCATCAAACTATATATCTACGGATTCGGTTTTTCGATATGAACCCAACCGTATGTCCAAAGTTGGATTCCGGTGGGCCGTGCACAAAATCACCCGTTGAGTCGGACCGTGGGGCCCGCAAAACGGCGATCTGATCAATTATCTCAGAATTGGACCAAACTTGGCATACAGGATCAAAAAAAATGATACAGTCCTATTGGTGCAAGTTTCGTCACGATTTGAGGTGCACACACAAAGTTATGACAGAATTTTCATCGCGTAGATACGGGGCAATTCCGACGGATACGCATTCGATACGACGCGCACACACATCCAAATCAAGTTCCGTCAGTTCCCACACATCCACTTTTACTGCCCGCTCCTGTCGGAGTCAGCGGTACACGACAAGGTGGGCCAGTTTGACGGGGCACACCCGTATCGAAAAAATCCTATTATTTTGAAAACCAGTTTTTTTTAATTTTGGAAGTTGAATAATTATGTGTACGTGCAATATTATTGAAAAGTACCAGAAGGGTTTTGGTACCCCTATATGTTGTCTACAAGGCCCTTCTTGTGGATTTTGAATACTGTGCGTGAGGTGACGGCAAACAACATGTCAATATGGTGTTTTAATTAACTAAATCCTGTCACAATTTACACAGTTTTTCTTCGACTTTGATGCCGATTTATCGGACTGATCGCTCGTCTATTTCCAATCCTACTTGCTGGGTTATCGAGAGGTTCATTTTGTCTCTTTATCGAAGTTGATAGTTCGATTTTTTATCGAACAGAAAGAAAGATTCAAGGGTTAGAAGGGGATTACCTTGACTGTGACGTGGACAGAGCAATGCTCTGTTTCCTGTCGATTTCCTGGCGCCGTGGCCCACTCCGGTGGTCGTGCGGCGGTGCTGTGGGTCAGGGAGGTCCGCCAGGCTACTGGGGTCGTATGGTGGTGGTTGCGGTACGGTTGACGTTGCAGCCGCGCTTGCTACGGCGGCTGTTATTGCCGTTCTTCGTGCGACTGTCTCGCCGTATTGCCCCGCGCGCCTGGCCGGCATGTGGCCGTGCGCGGTGGCGCCCAGGGCCTGGGAGGGGTCGCCTGGAGTCGGCGCTGTGGGTTGAATTTAGGGTTTCGATGAAGTCTCCTCCTCTATCGATCACTCTGCGTACATATATAAATATGTACTCTATCGGGTTATCACAGTTAGTTTGCTGTGAGAGGAGTTTGTACTCGGGCTGGGCCTGGGCTAACAGCTGCTTTTGCTTTGGCTGAGGGGGAATGGTGGGGCTGGCCTGGCTCTCGGCCGGGTCGGGCTGGGAGCTCGGGCTGGGCTGGCCCCCCCCCGCTGCTTTCTTATTCCTTTTCCTATTTCTTCTTATGTATATATATATCTATATATATATATAAATATCTGTATACAATTATACATGTATATATATACACACATATTCATATTTATATTTTATATATACAGTCACATCTATATATATATTTTTATACATATATACATATCCGTATATATATATTCATATATATATATATATATATATATACATACATACTTATATATATTCATATATAAAAAAAAATACTTATATATATTCATATATATATTTATATATAGATACATATACAGACGCATACAATATATATTTATATAAACATACACACGTATACAATATATAGTTATATATACATACTCACATATATAATATTTATATATATTATTTATACAATAAAAGATTTAATAAATATAAGTCATTATCATTTAATAACCACAAAATAATATTAATAATAGTAAAAAAATCCTAATAATTAAATATAGTCCAAAAGTCGTTTCTAATGGATATAACATACACAATACTTATCTGGCTCCAGAAGATCATACAAATTTGTAAAATACTATTTAATAATAATAATACCTGTAATCTACCTATAACAAATATTTAGAAAATAAATGTCAATTCCTAAATATACACAAAAATATTTGTATTTATCAAACATATCTACAAGGCTGTACTTGGTCCCACTACATGCCTCCATGGGCTTGGCTTTGGCTTGGGCCCAATCTGGACAGGTTCGGTTCAACCGGGTCACTAAAATCAATAATCTAAATATTAAATAATTAAAACGTCTTTAGGGGTTAAGTCGCAACTTGGCATGGTTTTCCTAGTTAGAACAATCCTATGACTCGGCCTTCCCCTACCATGGCTAATCACTAGTCAAAGCACGCTACTGTACTATCCATGCCATGATTCTTAGTCGTCTGGTACTTCAAAACTCAAACATGACTAAAATCATCTACCGTAATAATTAACTAAATAATTATTTACAAAACCTAAAAATCCCCATTTAAATCAAATAAATAAATAAATAAATATTTCAAAAAAAATTTCCGGGAAGGGGAGCTACAAATCTACCCACCTTAAAATAATTTCGTCCTCGAAATTCTAACTCACAACCATGCCTAAAATTCAAAATAAAAAAATAAAAAGAGTAAATCTATTATTACCACGATCTTCTCAAATTTAATTCCTCAAAAATATTTTATAACCTCGAATACTTGAGGACTTCTACCCACCTTTGGTCACACTACTCCCTTGAAACACAGGTCACTAAAATCATATAATCTTCTAACTATTAACTAAAAATTCTACCAAGACTATCTAGGACATATGGTACCTATAATCCCTCATATATATAAACAACCAATATTCAATAGTCAAGCAATATATACTATAATTTAAGGATTTCTAATGAATTCTAGACAGCAAGATCGTTCGTCACTCCGAAAATAGGAAAGGACAAGAATCAACGGTACGGGAAGCAAGAGAGTATAATCGAGTACAAATATGGAGTTTCAAGGACGTAGAGAATTTCTAGGAGAATTTTCAAGGCAGAGTGAATTGAGATTTCTAAGGGTTTAGTCAGATGTGCAGGCTCGTACCAGTACAGTTATGTAACCGGTACGATATGCTCTGGCCTGCATGGGCTACCAAAAAAAACTTATCACGACCCGCACCCGCTTTTCAGACGCGAGCCTGTGAGCAAGCCCAGCTACGTATCGAACGGACTCCAGCCCGACTCGAATACGTAAACGCTGTCAAGGCTATGGTATACTGCCAAATCATGGCAAACAAATCTATATCTCAATCCACAATAAGAATATGAAACATGAATGAACACTATGGGTCGTGGTCTGCAGCCCACTAGCATAAATGCCCGATAAGACTCTAAAGGAATTAACAAGAGTCTAAAACTGAATCAAGAAACATGATAACTCATGATAAGGTATGAAAGCACGAGCGGATAATAAGCACAATAACGGTACCTGAATCCCGCAAGAACCGCAAATCCTCCGCCATCTAGAACTACTAGCTAACTCCATGTAATCGCTAAACCTGAGGAGATCATCAGGTCCTCAGAGGACATAGCAAGATACATAATATACATGCCTATCTAGCAGTTTTATCATGCGCAAGAAAATAAGCAAGAAAGAACAAGACAAATGACTACGAACACGAATACGAATACGAACACGGACATGAACATGAACACGAATACGAACACGAATACGAACACACGAACACTAATACGAACACACGAACACTAGAACAACTACGTACAAATGAACTGTCGGATGAACGATAATCACGAGATCAATGGAAGAAACCAAACCCTCATCCCGAGTGTGGACTCACGGGTTTGAACTAAACACTAACCCTCGTCCCGAGTGTGGACTCTCTGGTTAGTACTAACCCTCATCCCGAGTGTGGACTCTCTGGTTAGTTCACGGCAAGGCACCCTCGTCCCAAGTGTGGACTCTCTGGTGCAAATACTACATCCTCGTCCCATGTATGGACTCTCTGATGTAAACACCCTCGTCCCGAGCGTGGACTCTCTAGTGCAAGTCAAGTCAAGTCAAGTCTACACTCTCGTCCCGAGTGTGGACTCTCTGGTGCAAATAATCGACATCCTAGTCCCGATTGTGGACTCACGGATGTAAACAGATCAAGAAAAACACCCTCGTCCCGAGTGTGGACTCTCTGGTGCCAAGGAAACAATATCAAGGATTTAGCAGTTCAATTACACGTATTCGTTCTATGACACGACTCAAACAAGGTACTGACGAGAACATCTCCAAACACAAGATCAAACATGGACACGGCTATATGCAACAAGAACAACTCCACAGAAAATAACACGAAAAGCACATGTCCATAAATAATCCAAAGACTGTAAAATGAAAAGAAATGCATGTAAATAAAACTGTAGAGGAAGGCAAGGTATACTTACCTGGAGGTTGCACGAAGAACTAATAATTACCGTCAACTAGTACGCCATAACGTCCAAAATCCACCAATGTCTCCGAAAGATGAAACAAACATTTCCAACATTCTCAGAATAATCAAATTAGCTAGGATTGCCTGTCCTTAAGTCCAATTCTGGACACAGAGGCAAAACGGTAATTTTGTGCAAAAACGGTGTCCGCCGTTGGACCCGCTTTGCACCGAAAAGCGTGCCAGAGTCAACGATCTCTAAAGTTGTCAAACTATATGTCTACGGATCCGGTTTTTCGATACGAACCCAACCGTATGTCCAAAGTTGGATTCCGATGGGCCGTGCACAAAATTACCCGTTGAGTCGGACCGTGGGGCCCGCAAAACGGCGATCTGATCAACTGTCTCAGAATTGGACCAAACTTGGCATACAAGATCAGAAAAATGATACGGTCCTGTTGGCGTAAGTTTTGTCACGATCCGAGGTGCACACACAAAGTTATGACTGAATTTGCAACGCACGGATACCGGGCAATTCCGACGGATACGCGATCGATACGACGCGCACACACATCCAAATCAAGTTCCGTCAGTTCCCACACGTCCACTTTTACTGTCCGCTCCTGTCGGAGTCAGCGGTACACGACGAGGTAGGCAGTTTGACGGGGCGCACCAGTATCGGGAAAATCCTATTATTTTGAAAACCAATTTTTTCTTAATTTTGGAAGTTGAATAATTATGTGTACGTGCAATATTATTGAAAAGTACCAGAAGGGTTTTGGTACCCCTATATGTTGTCTACAAGGCCCTTCTTGTGGATTTTGAATACTGTGCGTGAGGTGACGGCAAACAACGTGTCAATATGGTGTTTTAATTAACTAAATCCTGTCACAATTTACACAGTTTTTCTTCGACTTTGATGCCGATTTATCGGAATGATCGCTCGTCTATTTCCAATCCTACTTGCTGGGTTATCGAGAGGTTCATGTTGTCTCTTTATCGAAGTTGATAGTTTGATTTTTTATCGAACAGAAAGAAAGATTCAAGGGTTAGAAGGGGATTACCTTGACTGTGACGTGGACAGAGCAATGCTCTGTTTCCTGTCGATTCCCTGGCACCGCGGCCCACTCCGGTGGCCGTGCGGCGGTGCTGTAGGTCAGGGAGGTCCGCCAGGCCACTGGGGTCGCGTGGTGGTGGTTGCGGGACGGTTGACATTGCAGCCGCGCTTGCATCGCGCTTGCTACGACGGCTGTTATTGCCGTTCTTCGCACGACTGTCTCGCCGTGCTGCCCCGCGCGCCTGGCCGGCCTGTGGCCGCGCGCGGCGGTGCCCAGGGCCGGGGAGGGGTCGCCTGGAGTCGGTGCTGTGGGTTGAATTTAGGGTTTCGATGAAGTCTCCTCCTCTATCGATCACTCTGCGTACATATATAAATATGTACTCTATCGGGTTATCACAGTTAGTTTGCTGTGAGGGGAGTTTATACTCGGGCTGGGCCTGGGCTAACAGCTGCTTTTGCTTTGGCTGAGGAGGAATGGTGGGGCTGGCCTGGCTCTCGGCCGGGTCGGGCTGGGTGCTCGGGCTGGGCTGGCCCCCCCTGCAGCTTTCTTATTCCTTTTCCTATTTCTTCTTATGTATATATATATATATCTATATATATATAAATATCTATATACAATTATACATGTATATATATACACACATGTTCATATTTATATTTTATATATACAGTCACATCTATATATATTTTTTTATACATATATACACATCCGTATATATATATTCATATATATATATATACATATATACTTATATATATTCATATATATATATATTTATATATAGATACATATACAGACGCATACAATATATATTTATATACACATACACACGTATACAGTATATAGTTATATATACATACTCACATATATAATATTTATACATATTATTTATACAATAAAAGATTTAATAAATATAAGTCATTATCATTTAATAACCACAAAATAATATTAATAATAGTAAAAAAATCCTAATAATTAAATATAGTCCAAAAGTCGTTTCTAATAGATATAATATGCACAATATTTATCTGGCTCCAGAAGATCATACAAATTTGTAAAACACTATTTAATAATAATAATACATGTAATCTACCTATAACAAATATATAGAAAATAAATGCCAATTCCTAAATATACACAAAAATATTTGTATTTATCAAACATGTCTACAAGGCTGTACTTGGTCCCACTACATGCCTACATGGGCTTGGCTTTGGCTTGGGCCCAATCTGGACAGGTTCGGTTCAACCGGGTCACTAAAATCAATAATCTAAATATTAAATAATTAAAACGTCTTTAGGGGTTAAGTCGCAACTTGGCATGGTTCTTAGTCGTCTGGTACTTCAAAACTCAAATATGACTAAAATCATCTACCGTAATAATTAACTAAATAATTATTTACAAAACCTAAAAATCTCCATTTAAATCAAATAAATAAATAAATAAATATTTCAAAAAAAAATTTCGGAAAGGGGAGCTACATGTGCCATTCGTAAATAAATAGCACATGGGGACTCGATTAAGTGGCACATCCTTGGCATGTGTGTCGCAGGCTCAAAATAGATCAAAACCATATATTAGGTCAATTGGTTTTGATCAATGTCGAGTCATGAACTCAAGTTGGAAGTTAGGTCTAGAATTACGGTAAATAATCAAATGGCCTAAATTGACCCAAACTTGTGCGAAGTCAAAAGAATGATAGGGGACAAGTTTGGATGGGACATGATATATCAAATTAAAGGTCATTCTGTCTACTACAAAAATCATAAAGGGCGTTTCAAGAGATGGGCATGTCTTGTGCTCCAAAAATCAAAGACACGAAAAAGTACATATATAATCCTAATTAAATATACAATATGACCTAATAAATAGAAATACTATAAAATAAATACATAAAATAATTCCCAAAAATTAGGGTCCTCCCAATCTACCCACCTTAAAAGAATTTCGTCCTCGAAATTAAAATAAGGCTCACTAATGAAGAACCGCGCTAGCGCAACTAGGAATCAAGGGGTATTCTATGTCACTATTGTGTCTCAAGTATAATCAATCTTAAACAATATGGTTTTGCAACATCTCTATCGTAAAACTATAGATGGTTATCTCTAGTCACTCTTCTTGGTACTAGCAGTCTCACAATGATCATGTTGAAGGCTTATTCTCCTACCATATTATTATCACAATTATATAAGTCTCATTTCATCTAACCAAACTAAGTGATACCTACCAATCCGTCTAATCACAACTGATAGGATATAATAATAAATGGGTTGGATTAGGCTATGTCTAGATTCTTCTTGCATATACACTTAATCTACCACGCTATTCTGGATCAAGTGACTACCATAAGAACGCAACCTAGAATGATCATATATCTATTTCTATACTGAGGACGTCTACCCACCTTTGGTCGCACTACCCAATCAAACACATAATGCCCTAAAATTTTATAACCCTTGCACACTAGTTGCAAAAGTCTGTATCACTAGATATCTATGGCATATGACACCTCTAATCCCCTCATATCTATCAAGCAACCACAATTCAGTAAGCAAACTAATTTATACAACTTAAGAATTTCTGATTAATTCTATAAAGCACGATCATTCGTCACTCTGAAATAGGAAGGAACAAGAAGCAATGGTATAAAAAAGCAAAGGAAGAATAATCAAGAGCAAATACGAAGGTCAAGGACGGTAGAGAAATTTTTAGAAGAATTGTCAAGGCAGTTGTGGATTGAGATTCCTAAAGGTTTGTCACTTCACAGGCCCGCTCGGTACAGTAACGTAACCGAAATGGTTACTCGACTTGCATGGGCCACCAAAAAAATATGTAATACCCTAGTCCCAAAATACGTATAGGACCAGGATACGTATACATGCCAGCTACGCATCGAGAGGACTCCAGCCCCGCTCGAATACGTATAAGCTGTATGGACTATGGCATTAGGTCTAATCATGGCAAGTCAAAACTAATCTCAATCTACATAAAATAATAAAACATCAAGAATGAACAATATGGTTCGTGATCTGCAGCCCACTAGCATACATGTCCGACTAGACTCGAAATAAAATATGAGTCTAATAAAGTAGACTAATAAGCAGAATATGTCAAGATAAAAATATGCTGCACGAGAGAATAATAAAACGAAACCATGCACCAACGCTACCTGAATCCTGCAGACGCAACTCATAACCGTCCATCGATTCTACCAGCTTGGCTATAACCTGGAGAGATAACCAGGTCGTCAGGTGACTAGCAAGACACATAATATACATGCCTACTTTAACAGTTTTAACATGCAAGGAAGGATAGGAAATAGTACAAAAAATAAAAACTGTAGAGTAGTACAAGAATAAAATATAAGAAAGTGGCATGCCATCGAGAATCGTGCTAATAAACATGACTAAGAGTAAATTGGAGTAAACCACAGCTCAGTGGGGACTCACGGACCTATAGATTACAGCTCAGTGGGGGCTCACTAGCTATAGTAAGTCTCTATCGCAGCTCAGGGGGGGCTCACAACAGAGAGTGGTCAAGTATAGTCATCGTCTATCAGAAGGTCCTCGCCTAGAACTACGAGTCAAGTTAAGTCAATAAGTCAACAAGTCAAGTCCAGCTCAATCATGTCAAAAGGACACGACAGAGGCTAAGCAATACTATCACTAGACATGAACACGATAGAAAAATATGGCGAGTAACATGAGAAACGAAAGAGTAATAATCTATGTGCACGTAAAACTAGGAAGTAACTATGACATGAAGCAGGAGAGAAATATGTACAAAGTGAGACATAAAAGAATAGCAGTATAGAAAAGCATGTAAGTACTATAAAATTTAGCAATGTGTACTTGCCTGGTTCCGTGATGTGAAGATGAAGTCTCGCTTCCGTGTCCACACCTCCGTAATCCAATGCTCCTAAATAATTTATTTAACTACTTATGAAACTTATAACAGAACTTAATTAACTATATTAATGTTTTAAACTACTTTAACTATAGTCAAATATCTCGTAGGACTATTTAAATTGTATAACATATATACGTGTCCAACGAGACCTCGGAACACAGTTTTAGGGTTTTCAACCTTCCAATTAATCGGTTATGACCCCACTTCAATAACATACTTAAAAATCATATAAATTCCATAAAAATATTATTTATACTAATTTTCTACAGATTTATCTTTGAAATTCCAGAATTAATATTTCTAAAAAAATTTATGACTAGTTGACTACTATGTCAGCTAGTCTACCCAATACTCGTCCGGAACATTGTCAATTACTCAAAATTGCTAAAATATGCAAAAAAGTATATTTTAAACAGAATTAAAATACCTTATCTCCCAGAATATCATCATGGGTACAAGGGTTAAGTTATGCTACTAGTGTGGCACATTCTAGGTCAGCAGGTTACCCGAAAATAGCTAGTTTTGACCTATA
This sequence comes from Iris pallida, assembly GCA_029216955.1. Lineage (NCBI taxonomy): Eukaryota > Viridiplantae > Streptophyta > Magnoliopsida > Asparagales > Iridaceae > Iris > Iris pallida. The sequence continues at coordinate 1,473,617 of JANAVB010026997.1, forward strand.
ATTTTTTCGACCAGATTTGAGTTGCTAAATTCGTGTAAAAATACTTAAAAATCCTAATTTATATATTTTAACCTACATAAATTTCAGTTTTGAAAATAACCAATAATAACTTATAGTTCCTTTACAACGGGGTTAATTTTGATCCTACCGAAACATGAATATTACCACATAATTCATAAAACTTTTATGGATGATTATACATAGCAAAAGCCATCAAAATATGATTTCTACAGATTTAATAACATATATTTTACATAATTTTAGCAAGGGTTTGAGATGGAAAAATATGGTTTCATACCAAAAGTCCTTGCTAGAGAGGTTGTGAAGACTTTTCCTTGCCGAAGCTCCAACCTTTCTTGCTATCCTTGCTTTCTAATCCACTCTTGATGACTTTGGAGGGATTGGCAATGGCTCTAGATGTTTGGCTATGGAAGATGGAGTTTTTAGGGTTCGTTTTGAGTGGTTGGGTGGATGTATGGTGGAGGAGATAAATTTTTGTAAAGGATGGAGAGATATGCAATGGAGGGGATGAAGATGATGAGTTTTATACGGAGAGGTGCTGTCGAATATGAGGGGGAAGTAGGGGAGTGGTCGGCCAAGAAGGTGAAAGAAGAAGAAATTAAGTTAGGGTTAGGGTTTGGGTATAAGTTAATATATATGTATGGGCTTCTATGGGTTTCATGTATGTATAGGAATTAGAATCCTATTTCTCTTGGAATGTTTGGCCAGGGGGGAGGGAAGTGGCCGAATATTATAGGGTGGATTCCACTTAGTTTGTTTGGTTATTTGATGAGTTGACTAATTGATTGATTGAGGATTTAAATAAACATTTTCTAATATGGAACTAATTAGATTTTTATATATAAATGTAATCTAAATCTGAATAAATATTAAATATATATGGTTATTAATTTATTTTAATGTCCAACAGGCCTACATAGGTTTGGGTTTGGCTTGGGAGAGGTTTAGGAAGGTTTGGTGCAACCGGGTCTCCTAAAAAGTCATAAAGGCTTTATTAACTAATTAATTAAATAAAAATATGACTTGCACCATAATTTGAATTGTTAACATGCAAAAGACCAAAATATCACCATGGTCAATTATTGGTCAGGATGAAGGAGGTGGTTTGGCATCGACGGAGGAGATGAAGTTGGTGGTTAGGGGTTAGTTACGATCGAATGGCAAGGGTGAAATGGGCGGTGGAAATCCTGCGGCTGAGATTAGGAGGAAGCTTCTAGAGTCGTTCCTCTTCTGTGCGGTGTCGTCTTCGATCTCAAATGAATACAGAGGAAAAGAGAAGAATAGAGGGAAAGTTTGAAATAAGTGAACGTTGGAGAGGAAATGAGTGAACAAGGAATGTTGGTTTAGGAAGGGACTTAAGTGATCGTGAACTGATGGGCTCCACTGGCTGTGCGGCCCAATAGATGTAGCTAAGGATATGGGCTGGTGGCCCATGGAAGGGTTAGCAATAAAAGAGTTGGAGTAAATAATGCATAAATTGTTAAATGATAATTAGTTAGTAAAAATTAATAGTAAAAATTTAATTAATAAATCTCAGTATTTTAAGATACTCATATATCAATTTTTATTCAAATACACATAACTATCTAATTTTGGAAAATATAAAGTCATAGGAGAAAGCCCAAATTTTTTGATTTAGGAAAAGTGGAGTTACAATTCATAAAATGATTAGCAACAGCTTTCGGTTCATGTGATTAATTATCTTTGATTATATTTTCGACTTTCATGCAAGGTGTTATGAACAACTCAGCAAGAAACATAGCATACTATCCTTTATTTTAAGCGTAAAGCTAAAGGATCTTCGAAGGGTTCAACACTACTCACATTTATAAGACGATTCCTGCCATGATCGCATAGCCTTCCAAGCGATCCTTCACATATTTCTAAGTCCAACATGGCTTCATCGAACCAACCATCCGTCATAAGGTATCTTATGGGTCGTGGCACTGCAATATATACCACTCAAGAAAAGTTTCGTCCTCGAAACTTAAAATAAAACTCATCAACATAACTTCAACTAAATTTCATAAAACATTCCCAATGACCCACTTGTATTATTCAACATTTATCTATAATGTCTAGATTGATTCCAAGTAATATACCATCTCATCACAGCATTCCAATTTGATTCAAAATAGTTTACCATCTTTGTTCTTCCTCCAACACTCGTACAATTTCCTTAATACATGATAATCCTCCCCGTGGCTTCGTTTGAATTCAGCATACCACTTAGTTGGAATTATACACATATTTTAGGCGTCCCAAAAATATATGCACTTCAGCCAAGTTTAGTGATAGAGAAAATGAACGAGCTACGGTGTAACTTTATTTTCGAATGTTAGCAATCCTCTGAGCATCTCGTATAGCCGCTATTCACTTGTTCATTTTTTCCAACCAACTTATAACCCAATGAATGTTACCAATTCCAACTCGAGAGATTTCTTCTCAGCCGATCCAAAATTCCTAAAGTATTTCGACATAGTAATATTAAGTATTCAACGAATCCAGAGTTCCCTTTCAAGTCTTATTATCATCCATACCACCAAATTTTAATAAAAGTCAATAGCCATATTTTATTTTGATATCCCGATTCTCATCGATCAAATCTTGTACTCGTCATCGTTCGCATCCATACAATTTATTTACAACTCGTAAATTTCTCGATCATGATTCAACTTTCAAGTTATACCATCATTCCACTCTAGCAAAAGTTTTTGACGTATTCAAATATTTTCTAGTATTGATCAAGCCAACATATTGTCATCTCGCATAAGCAACTCTCATTTCCAACAACATTGATCCTAAGGGTCATTCCTATTCACATTCGCTCTCGACGATCTTGGCTACATGTACTATCCCATTCCGTCGTACACTTATTCTCAATTTTGATCCGATCAATAAAATTATTTCAACTGTCTCAAGGCACTACCATCAATTTACGCAGCTCAATATTAATAAACCAAATCCAACCAGTTCTAACAATTTTTGGCATTCCAACAAAGGCAACCAAGTTTTTGAAACCAACATGATCTGTCATCCCATCCAACATTTAACACCAAATTTCCCAATCTCTATTCCATTTTGAAGTTTACTTCTTGACATATCTCACTCATTCCGATTATACCCACACAATACCCATAGGGACATCCTAAGGATATCCAACAGTTAACTTAGCATTCGGTCAAGTCTCTACGGTCAGCTAATCTAAGCTAAACCAGACATTCAGCTAACTCATATGAGATGTATAGCTATCAAGGACATACTTATCTCTTATCTTAGAGGCAATCAATTCTTATCATAGGGACAACTCTATCTTATCTCGGGGACAATCTATGATCTGACCAACTTAGGAACATGGGACTATTTGCCATTAAATATCAAAGACAGGTATTACATAAACACTAAAATTGATTACAAACTCGCTTATACAAAGAAAAGCCTAGAAAGAAATCTTAGGAAACAATCTAAGTACAATTGTTTAGTTTTTGATTCTGGAGGGTGACGGTGGAGGCTCGGGAAAGTGTATCAACTCTGCCTTACTCCTTGGACTATCCGACGCAGTATGTAGCTCTTGAATAAATTGCCTTTCGAAGGTTGCCAGCCTTTTGCTGGGGTGTGGCACCCTGCTATTTATAGTGATATGTGTTTTGAGCCGCATAGATGGCCCGTGGCCACGTGGCTAATCAGTATGTGAAGACCCGCTCTTTGGCCGCCAGCTAGCAATTTGTTGGGATTTTGTTACAGCAAATCTGGATGGTTGAGACTTGGTAAGCCTGCCACGTATCCTATCGCAGGATAGGAATCATTTTGAGCCGCATGAGTCTCTCAGTTTTTGGCCATGTTGGGCCGCATAGGACTCATGCGGCTTAAGTCGCAGCCTTCCTTAGTCAGCATGTAGCTTAAGGACTTTTGAGCTGTATAGATTCTGTATTTTGGGCCGCATAAAGCTCATGCGGCTTAGGTTACAGTCACCCTTGGCCGCATGAAGCTCAGAGACTTTAGGGCCGCATATGTTTGAGCCGTATAAGGTTCATGTGGCTTGGGTAGAAATCCTTCTGGCCGCATGACTATGTCTAAGCACATGAACCCTGTTTTTAGTGATATGACATTTTGTCTGATCACGTCTTATCCTTTTGTCAGATTGTCAGAACTATCATTTTTGTCAGCTTTGATAGAATTTATCAGCTTTATCGGACAGACTGATCAACTTGGCCGCATATCTTTCTTCTACGGCTCGAATCAGTCTAGTTGTCGACGGGCCGCATAGGGTGCTGAATCTGTCATACGGCTCTCCTTTATGCGGACCAGTTTGGCCCAAAGTACTTATGCGGCAAATTGTGACCCGTATGAACCCCATATTTTCTATGCTTCTATAGGACCCCCTTCTAAGTTTTTAAATTGCAAATTTGGAATACTTTGAATAAGAAGCATGGAGATATGTCAAGCCGCAGGGAGTCTTCAAGTCAGGAGAGACCTTTAGTCACAGAAAGATCTTGAGCCGCAGAGAGACTTCGAGCCGTAGAGGGATCTTGAGCCGCAGAGAGACCCCATCCAGCCTGCCAGCTGTCACTGCTACATTTAATTTGGTTTTGGATTTGGGTTCTCTTTTCGAGATAAAGTCGACGGTTACTAGGGATAAAATTCTCAAGCGTCGTCATTATCTTTAATGATCTTGAGAATCGAAGAGGCAAAAGTCGACGGTTACTAGGGATAAAATCCCCAAACATCGTCATTATCTTTAATGATCTCGAGAATCGAAGAGGCACTCTTCAGAAACTCTATAAATAATGGTCATTCGGAGAGAGATTTTTTTCTTTCACCTTCTTCTTCTTCGTCTTCATCTTTCTGTCTCGATTTAGCCATGGCTCAAAAAGCTTTCAAGTCGACTGGTGCTGCTGTAGCTCCCCTTCCCAAAAATTTTAAAAAAATTTATTATTATTTATTTTATTGGAATGATGATTTTTAGGTTTTTATAAATAATTAATTAGTTAATTATTACGGCAGAAGATTTTAGTCATGATTAGGGATTGGAGTACAAGACGACTAGGAATCATGGCACGAATAGTGCAGTGGCGTGCTTTGACTAGAGTTTAGCCATAGTAGGGGAAGGCCGAGCCATAGTGATATCATAACTAGAAAAATCAGGCCAAGTTGTGACATGACCATTATAAATAGTTTAATTATTCATTATTATTATTATTTGACATTTAAGTGATCCGGTTGTACCAGACTGGTCTGGACTGGACACGGACCGGACCAAGCCCATGTAGTAATGCGACACGTCCAAGGACATTCGTGTTGAGGGAATTTGGTATGAGGGTGTTGTATTTCATTTTAATGATTTAACGAATATTTTCTAGTATTCGAAATTAGATATTATAAATAGCCTTATTTAGTTGATATTCAATGACAGGGGTATAAAATAGGTTATTATACACTTTAGGATAGTTAGACTGTACATGATGGTATACACACTATTATGGATTTATTGAACTTCGTCACTATTATTATTATTTTATTATCAATATTATCGAGGATATTATTATACAATATTATTTTATTATTACTGGCTATATTATAATTGTCAAATAAATGTTATATATATATATATTTGTATTTATATAAATAGGCTCTGCACTAGAAATGGATGACACTGAGGTTTTAATTAGGTTTTATGGAAGAATATTACATAAGTCAATATATAAATAAATATATATATATATATATATATATATATATATATATATATATACATATATATATGAATAGAGAAAGGGAAAAGAAAAAGAAAAAGAAAAAGAAAAATATTAATAACTAAAACCCGAGCAACCCAACCATAGGACTTTCCCATAACAGACCCAGTTCAACGAGCACCCGCTCGGTTTTCTCCCCAACCACACAAAATAAATTGCACAGTAGCCCAAGCCCAACCTGAGCTAAATCCAGTACATCCTGAGCCTTTGAAACCCCACAGCCGAGCGCTTAGCCCATTTACAAACATAACCCGCACGTACAGTATATATACACGCGAGAGATAGAGGGAGAGAACGAGGGAAAGGCTCTAACCCTAAGTCGAACCCACGCCCCAGGATCGCCCCGACCCTGCGTGCCACCATGCCGCCGCCGTGACATGGCCGACCACCGCCGCGCGCGGCCGAGGCCGCGCGGATGCAGCAACACGTGGACAGGGCGACCACAGCAGAAAGTACTTGTTCACGGAAGGATTTCTCGACCATCATGTGATCATTTTGTGTCCCGTCTTCTCCGGTATGTTCGCAATATATAGGGCTTTAAACCCCTTCAAGTAGATTGATTTGTAGTACGTTAGTGTGACGTAGAAATCGAACCAAAGTTCGGTAAAAATCTGTCCCAAAACAGGACATATATCAGTCCAATTGTCCATGTTTGAAGATCGATTTCGATCGATCTATTGTCATATTAGAAATTCTATTTGAACACATTTTAGACAACATATAGGGCTCCACAACCCAATTCGCAGAAGTCGATTTCATCGACTACGCGCCGAGAAATCGGATCCCGAAGTTGACCGAAAATCTGTTTTAAATTCAATAAAACTCTCCGATACGACGTGCGTCCCGCCAATCTGGGCGACGTGGTCACGCACCGTAAGCATCGAAAGGTGCGTAACGGCTTCATGGTCGTGTGGTCTTTGACAGAATTCAAATTGGTCGCGTGTGCGCGACGAATTTGATGCGTATCCGTCGAAATTTACCGTATCGATAACTTTGCACAAACTCCAATTACTTTGTGCACGCTCGTCAGATCGAGACAAAACTTGCGCCAACAGGACCATATTATTTTTCTGGTCCTGTATGCCAAGTTTGATCCAATTATGAGACAGTTGAATCGGAACGTCGTTTTACGGGCCCCACGGTCCGACTCAATGGATGATTTTGTGCACGGCTCGCCGAAATCCAACTTGGGACATACGGTTGGGTTCGTATCGAATAACCGGACCTGTTGATATATAGTACGAAGACTTTAGAGACCGTTGACTCTGGCATGCTTTTCGGTGCAAAGCGGGTCCAACGGCGGACATCGTTTTTGCCCGAAATTACTGTTTTGCCCCTGTGTCCAGAATTGGACTTAAGGATAGGCAATCCTAGATAATTTGACTATTCTGAGAATGTTGGTAATGTTTATTTCAGCATCTGGAGACTTTTACATGTGTTGACTGATTGTGGCTCATTGAGTGGTATGGTATTATTGGTTTCACCAGCTAAGGACCTCAGGCAAGTGCACTTTCTGATTGCTTTCGATTCATAGTAGTCTTTTCATTTCATGATTATACATATATCTTGCTGCTTGTTGACATGCTCGTCACACGGAGTAGTCGGAAGGGGAAATATCTTAGTAGACATGTGGACTACCCAGAACTATCCCAATATGTCTAATCTTGACTGATAGCAGCTGCACACGACACGTACAGAGTGCCATATTTACCCCTAACCGTTCACATATCGAAACGGATATTTTACACCATATAGGTAGATGTCTTTTATTTTTCATTTTCTTCTCCACCGTGCCATGTCATCAGTTCTTTCCAGTTTTCATATCTTATATGTTATTTTTATGTCTTATTAATTCTATTGTGTTTTTGCATTACCGTCGATTTGTGTACTTGTTCAATTCCTGACTGGAAACCAATATTTTTCAGGTTTAGCCGCGATCACTCTTAGCACTGGAAAGACATGGGTATGCTGAGGCCGACCTAGATAGTGGAACTAGTTGTCATTTTTATTAATTGTGAGAACTTTGTATTTTTTTAAATATAAATCTTGTAAATGTTGTAATAAACTTAGAAATGTGAATGAGCAGCAAATATTATATTTTGTGATTTTGAGCATTTATTTCTTGCGGGCTTGACAGCGTTCTACCGCAGACTTTGCGGCGTAGGCTGGCTTGGACACGTCTCGTATCCAAAAAAATGGGTGCGGGTCGTCACAAGTTTTTGTGGTGGCCCATGCAGGTCAGTTTTCGTAAAATATTACGAACTCGTGATGGTACGTTAGTCGTACTATTGCAATGCTGCGACTAGAAAATGCTCATTCATAAACTAGGATTGAAATGATTTAAAGGAATGACTAGGACTAGGAGTCCCTTGTTTAAATTGACTGATTGGGTAGTTAAGGTTGTTAGATTGGCCATGCTATTTAGGAATTATTGAATTCAGAGACTTGCCAGATCTCTATAGAAACACTATTACTCTTGATATGACGACATGATCCAACGTGGGTATACTACTCACTTGGCTAGTTAGGCTTTCCCTAGAATTAAGGCTATAATCTTGATGGCCTGTTCAATTTTCTTTTGCTCTATTAAATATAAACATCATATCACTAGTTAGAGTTGCCTATTTTTTATTATTCTAATTGTGGTAAGGAACTGGTTTATAATTTCTGATGCTGCTAATCATATACGAATCTCGAGTTAGATTTGATTTAAAGGTTCCCTCAGCAATTTGAAATGCATATGAAATAGATACTAGAATGTTTGTATTTCTTTCGTCCTTAATTATTTCCTCCATGTTAAATCTTTCATTTTAAATGTTGTAACTAATAGGACAAATACCTACTCTCTATTTTTAGTCAACTTGTTTGAATCTCTAGAAGCTCATAAATTTTTACGGATATAGTTAAAAGAATGTTAGTTAACTAATAATGATTAGACAGCAGCGCACTGTCATCAATTATTTGAGAGTGGAGAATGTGGGTTCACTGCAGCCAGCAGCGCACTGGCGAGGCACAAGCCATAGAATTGAAATCCTTTCGAAGAATTGTAGGTTATGGAACATTGCTAAAACTATGTCCTAATTGACCTCTTTAGATCTTAGATACCCTTATGTTAATGTAAGGTAGAGTATCTGATAGCATATCATACCTGAATCACGGAACCAAGGGTTTACCACAGCCAGAGTATACGGGCGAGGCATAATTCTCGGTGGAATGATTTCAGATGTGATCACAAGTTTAGGATACCATAGAGGATAGGAAAATGCCCTGTATGTCCGATAAGATCCAAAACCAATACTAGTGAAAAGTTCTGTAAGTTGGGTAGCCTGTCTCCCAACCTAGCATCTCGTGGTCCTCGTGATCTATTAACGAGGTAATTGACAGACACTAATAGGTTTACCCAGAATATAGAAATTAGAGGTCCATAACCCATTAGTCGACCAAGACCTTATGGACAGGAAGATTATAGGAAGACTGTATAAGCAACAACACCAGGTAAGGTCTTGATTCTCTCCAAACTCGAACTACTTGTGCCTCATTTTCAAAAATCTCGTATATTTATATTTTGACTCTCTTGACCAATGCTGCTATTACATCCTAGTTTTTACAAGCTTACTCTTTTATCGAGCTTGATTCGAGACATATGTTTATTGGGGACGCCCGCTAACATGTTGTCTAATCAGAATTATTGTATTACGGTCTGATCAACCATGATGCATTTGGTTCGCTTTTTATCTAATTACCCTACGTGGATTGAGATGTAGATGTCTCTAGGATCTCATCCACGACTACTTTGACAAATCCTCTTGAATTATACATTCGCCTTTGAATCACGTAATTGTATTCAGTGACATCTCTCTTGAGCTCTTTATTATTTTTGTCTTTCACTGATTGGAAAGACCAAAACTCGTAATTGATAGATAGATACAGAGTATTCCCATGGCTATGATAGTTGTATACGCAAGTGTAGCTACCATCGGCCAGCCCTGTGACTAGAACCTTGCCTTAAGTTACTCGTCCTCTCTGCGACCCTAAACCTACTATCATGATCTTCTAGTCATTGGAGTCCGAGAATGATTAGGATCTTTCCTCTTGACCAAATGCCAACCTAGGAGACTATATATTCTCAAGAGACCAATTGTTGTGAGCCTCTAATTATTTGTTGAAGCTTGCTTTAACTAGAGCCCTTGTGGCAATAGTCTGACAGGTTTGACACAAATAGAAATTCACGACTCATTTGTTAGATAACTTTTCATATGATGCGCCTTAGAGTTGGTTACCCCGTCGATAACTCTTGTATACCATGGACGTGCATATCTCTCTATCTTTCTGACCATGTGTCATTGCATACGCACTCGTTTTCCATTTATTGGGGAACGACCCTTGACTTGACTTATACCTACCGTATCCCGATACGTCGTGCCTTATCCTTTATTAACAAGAGTCGGAATACAATATCCGGACTTTAGAACCTGGCTAACCTCATTATTCCTAAAACCAAGTCCTAGCTTCTAAGGTGGGTAGACTGTAAGCTTTCTAAAATTTTACGATATACGAGAATTACCGATTGATTAGAATGATTTCCATCAGGATGATAATTAATACCCTATGAACTCCCACTTCCCATTTAGATTATTTTGTGTCCCCGGCCGTGTTATCAATATTCGGAGCACGAGACCAGCTGTTACCTTCCAACAAATTTCATATGCAAGATCTAGACGAGTTCACCTTCACCTAGGTATATCATGTCCCACTCAAACACGTCCCCTTGTACTCTATTTTTATGGTACAACTTTTAGGTCAAAAGGGACTAGCTATAACCCTTACCATAGTAACCGTATGCTTTTCGACTTCCATTAGAGCCTTAACCTTGACTCAATTCCTTCGACCAATATGGTAGTGAGCTATTCGAAGTCCACTATGCACATGCCACTAGTGTGCCACCCCAATTGAGGTCTCATGTGCTCCGTAAACACAAAAGTCACTGAAAGCACATTTCATGCTTATGGACCTAGCTAACCAACCCGACTAGGATACCTTAATCTAGTAGGAAGAGTTTTATCATTGGGATCTTGTCCAATCCTTATAGGTTGAAATTCCAGGTTCATCCAACCAGCGAGTGATGTCCAAATAGAGAACCCATTAAGACCCAGTAGAACCCATCCAAGAATACCACCAAATTTAGATTACAAACCAAACTATTTCAAATAGGTTCCTGTACCCACTAGGAAGTCTCCACCCCTTAGAATGTGAATCCATTCGTAACCTTTATCCTATCTACCTGAAAGTCGCGATACGATCTTGTATTGCATTCATATTCTTTGCTCGTATGTTTAAATAAGCACGAAAAAGGTCATAATCTTGATTTCTCAAATTCCATTCCATTATGAAATCTTGTTCAAAAAAAAAATTTGGGAACAGAATTTATGTATTGCATGGATTGCAAGCCCTCCAGGAAACAAAGAGTCCTTCGATTTAGCAAGTGACTAGACTAGAGTAGCCCAACCTAGCAAGTAAGTTAATGGTTCATAGACTTTCATTCTATCTGCATCATTGGATACTCTCTACCGCCCTGAAACTTTATGATTGCTCTCGATTACCCCTCCTTACCTTCCTATTGCAGAACAACGAATGGTCATGTTTATTAGAATTTATCAATATTTCTTAGCTACTTGTATAAGTTTGTTGCTTGTTAAATTTTGGGTTGCTTGATAGACACGAGAGGATTATAGATACCATATGCCTAGATATTTGTTGGTAGGATTGTTAGCAACCAGTTAGAAGATTTTAAGATTTTAGTTTGAGGAGTAGTGTGACCAAAGGTGGGTAGAAGTCCTGAAGGCTATAGGGCTAGGAGAAGAATACAAACTATTTTTTTTGAGGAATTAAAATTTGAGAAGATTAAGGTTCATGGAGACTTCTTGTTGAATCTTAAGGAATAGTTATGGATTAGAATTTCGAGGACGAAATTATTTTTAAGGTGGGTAGATTTGTAGCTCCCCTTTCCGGAAATTTTAAATTTTTTTATTATTATTTATTTTATTGGAATGATGATTTTTAGGTTTTTATAAATAATTAATTAGTTAATTATTACGGAAGATGATTTTAGTCATGATTAGGGATTAGAGTACAAGACGACTAGGAATCATGGCACGGATAGTGCAGTGGCGTGCTTTGACTAGAGTTTAGCCATAGTAGGGGAAGGCCGAGCCATAGTGATGTCATAACTAGAAAAATTAGGCCAAGTTATGACATGACCATTATAAATAGTTTAATTATTCATTATTATTATTATTTGACATTTAAGTGATCCGGTTGCACCAGACTGGTCTGGACTGGACCCGGACCGGACCAAGCCCATGTAGTCATGCGACACGTCCAAGGACATTCGTGTTGAGGGAATTTGGTATGAGGGTGTTGTATTTCATTTTAATGATTTAACGAATATTTTCTAGTATTCGAAATTAGATATTATAAATAGCCTTATTTAGTTGATATTCAATGACAGGGGTATAAAATAGGTCATTGTACACTTTGGGATAGTTAGACTGTACATGATGGTATACACACTATTATGGATTTATTGAACTTCGTTACTATTATTATTATTTTATTATCAATATTATCGAGGATATTATTATACAATATTATTTTATTATTACCGGCTATATTATAATTGT